>JASVER010000006.1:21606684-21735475 GCA_030449065.1 Oceanodroma leucorhoa | reverse complement strand
CGCCGCGGCGCCGCGCGGCCTGCCGCCCGCCGGCGACTCCCCCCTCGCCGGCGGAGGTCGCGGGAGCCCAGTTAAAGGAGGCGTGTGTAAAGATTTTGCAATGTCCCTGCATGGTGTTGTAGACTTTCCTAGCAAAGAAACCGGCTTCGGCTTCTTTAAAATCCCCGACGACTCACCTGATTAACCTGCCTGCGGTTCTGAGCTGACCAGGTAAAGCGAGCCCCCCCCTCCTCTCCCCGCGCCTCTCCGAGCTGACATTGCATCGGGGGCATGTTTTTGCTTGGAGACGAGCCGCTGCCAGGAGCGCTCTCCCCCCCCCCCCCTTCCACCTTCAGACCTTGCCAATTGCACTTGCTCAGAGTCATTCCGCCCCCCCCTCAAAATTCAGCTTCGTAAAAAGCCGCACAACAGCACCGGCCACCCGGGGTTCAGTGGTTCTCGTCTGTCGGACAATTATTTAAAATTATTGGCCCGGGGGGGGGGAGGGCAGGGGGGAAGGGAGAATGATTTTTTTCCTGCTGACAGATCCTACCCCAGCAGGTTTTGTGTGCGTCCCCCCCCCGCCATTGCTCAGGGTCAGGAGTGCCGGCGAAGTCACGGGTCTTTAGCCAGCAAGAGTTTGAGGCCGGGGTCCCGGGGTGGCTCTGGCGGTTGCGAGCGGGGAAGGGGGACCGGACCCTCCAAGCCGGTGCCGGGGCGCGTGTGATTGTCGCGACGGCTGCCCGTGTCGCCCTGCCTCCCCCGGGGTGCCCTTTCGGGAGCCCCGAAGCGTCCCGGCTGCGGCGCGGCCCGGGCGGCGGCGGGGCCCGCACGCCCCGGCGGGGAGAGGCCGGCGGGGGGGGGCCCGTCCTGGCCCCCGTCCCTCCCCCGCCGCCTTCTCCTTCCTGGAACACTTCTGCGAGCGGTTTGCGGGAGCCGAGCAGGCCCGGCGGGAGCCCTGCGCGCCGGGCGGGGGGGGCACGGCTGCCGCTGCTGCCGCCGTGGGTGCTCCTTTATCGCTGCCCCCGGCTGGCTGGGGGGCGGCGGCGTGGCCGTGCCACGCGGGACGCACTTTGCTCTGCTCCTGCCGTAGTGTCAGGACCCGCGGCCAGGCGAGCGGGCGCAGAGGGACACGCACGCACAAAGGCAGCGGGGCCGCTCTCGCACCCAAAATCAGGAGGGGGCGAAGGAAAGTATGGAAAGTCAGCGTACTGCTTGCTCCTCCTGGTACTTCGCCCTCCCAGTGCCGGGCGTGAGGGGTTTAGAGAAGTGGGTGCATGTAGGGGTCTGAATGTGACCCGGCTGTGAGGAAATTCTGTTTTCCTTTATTTTTTATTTTCCCCTGGGCATTGATGCTGTGAAGGAGCGAGTGGTCTGGAGGTGTATTTTGAAGTGCTGCAGGGGAAGCGCTCCAAGTACTTGGTCTAGTTAATATGTTTCTYGTGATACCAAAGAGAGGACTGCATTTAGGAGATGACTAAATAATGGGGGAGGCAAGTAAAAATGAGTAGAATATAAAGGAGAGGAAAATGAATGTGAATGGTAGTGTGGGAAGGTAGGCGCTGAGCAGCTTGGGTTTCTCTCCTGTAATGCCCTCCCCATCCCAATATTCCTCCCCCTCCCCCCCAATCCTGTCTTTTCATACTATTAAGGAGACTAACAGCAAACATAACCCAACAGAAAAACAGATGACACCACCCCCCTTCAACCTATTCTCATTTGTGGCTGGGAGGGAAATCCGGATGCCCTTTGTATGAAACAACCAAAGTTCTAAGCATTTATTAGCCCTCCTGTCTCAAATGCAAAGTGTAAAACTTGCCTGATACATTTCGGTGTTACTTCCCTGCTTCATTTCAGAGGACGAAATGTCCTGGTGTAGCATACCTACCGTCACTTTCAGAATGGGAGTAGTTTACAATATAACCTACATTAGATCATACATGGTGCGTGCATTGCATTTCCACTGAAAATAGCCAAAGACTTAGAATGACAAAGCGACTCATGTGGTTATGATCTTCCTTGTCTTGAGAGCATCAAGATAGTCGCGGTTCTGCATGCTGGGGGGGGGGGGTGTGTCTGTGGTGTGGGGGGTTTCATGTCTGTATGGGAACCCGGCAGGTCTCCTTTTAGAAGACTTTACCGTTTAAAATGTGCCAGGGGCAGGAGAAGGTAAACATGACATTCAGTGTGCTCATTATCAAAATGAGGAAAACAAATCGATTGCATTAACTGTGTGTGCAGTATCACAGTTATTCCGCAGTATTTTGTCAGAAATTAAAAGGTTACCACTAGAGTACTGTATCCCTATCTTGAGCCTGGCACCACTTATTACTGCAACGGTATTTCAATATTAAGTGATCTTAGAGATATTTCATCTTTCATTTTGAATCCTGAATTTGAATCAGCGTTAGGATGTCAGGGCTGCGAGATAAGGTATAACAAACTAAGTAGACAGCTGAAGGGCTCCTGGTGAAGGTGTTGCTGAGAAGGATATCTTGTGCCGTTCACAGTAACCTTGTTTACAGGGACATTTCAATTGCAACCTGAATTTCAGCAAGAGGCTGCCTGGACTAATGCCTGCATGTCTGAAACCCGTCACGAGTGTCTTTTGCACTCTAAACCTTCTCTCTGCCTTCCTTGCACACTTGCAAAAAACTTTTCTGGAAGGTTAGGATGATTTGCTGATATGAAGATTAAGATGTTTTCCAAAGAGGAATGCTGCTCTTTGAACTCCTGTACATTAGCAACAAAGTATTCATGAGATTTGCTTTTTGTTTTTGTTTCTCTCATGTGTCAGGATCAGTAGTTACACTAGTCTTTTTAACTTCCCATATATGGCTTTGATTTATTATATTTAAGTCTCGGCAGTTTCAAACATAAGCACATGAAGTCGGTTCAAGTCAGAATGTGAAAAGATGCGTATTGTAACAAGGAACAGTTTTGTAGTGATCTGCTAATTTTTTGTTTTCTTTTCCTAAAGCTGTTCCAGGAAAATCACGTGCGTTTAGCGAGTGGGTGCTAAATGCCAGCAGCCACACTGATGAGGAAAAATGCTGTTGAAATACTTTGGAATAATAAATAGGATATGTAATGGTCAACCGCAAGATAAAAATTTTACACAGTGTTTTTATGGCTTTAAATTGGCTGCATTGTAAACCAAGCTTACTACTCTATTAAGTCATCAGAGTTTTCAATTATTTAAGATTTCTAGTCAAGCTATCTAATATAGTCTTCATCATCCATATCAGAAAATTATACATAAGGTTGTAATTCCTTGTTGTTGATATGTGAGGGCTTTGTTGTGGATGGGGTTTTAATTTTGACTTATCAGGACAAATATTACAAAGCATGCACACAGAAAAATGATGTGGAAATAGCCCCAGTCCTAAGAAGTGGGGATAGTTACAGCACTGAAATGTACCTAATACAATTTGAGATCCACTCACTGAGAAACCTTGGCGGTATCTGCCTTGAAGGTACCGTGCATTTGGAAATACTGTATCTCCATTTAAATGCAGATCTTCAGTTTTCTCCAGGGGGCAGTTGGCGAATCTTTCGATTGAACCACCGCTACTAGAAAAACTAACTGAAGATCTACCCATGAACAAGTCGGCCTTTTTTACAAAATTTCCTAATATTGTGATTTTATATTGATTTTGAATGCCTTTTCAAAAGTCACACGAAAGGAATAGCGTCTTTTACTCAAGGTAGGCCAATGTTTGCACGCTTGTTTAGCAACCTTAAGAGAGAGAACCGTTACAAATAAGTTATTTGTTTTTACATGGGTATTGTGTTTGCATGCGAGTTTCCTCAAATGGTCAGAGCAGTCTTGCTTTGATTTTGACCTAGATTCCTCCTGATTATTTCTATACAGCTAGTATCTGCTTATTTCCCACTGTGAAAATAGGAGAACAACTGTTGATGCTATCTAGCTGGGGCTGCATGGGCAATAGGCACGCCCGCCCAGTAATCTCCCTTCCTCCTCCAAGGCTTCATTAGTAATGGATAAAATAGCGCTGCAGTCCGAAGAGGGTGCAAGCCAATATTTTCTCTCTTGTGAATTTTCGTTCTTTGAGGGTTTGATTCAAAGGAAGACAGGAAAAAAAAAATGGATGGAATGAGTGAATTTATTTCTGTTCCCAGATTTGGCACACAAATTTTGCACACTTGCAGGGATGAACAGGGCTATGTTTTATTTGAAACAAGTCTCAGATCCAGCTTACTCCATATATGCTTGAAACGCAGTGCCAGTAGGTGTCAGTCCTCCTTAGAGGGGCTTGTCCCATCCGGTCCAGTTTTCTATATTGTTTACCAGCTGTCTAGTTTGCGGTGTAACTAAAGGCATTAAAAGCCCACGAGGTAGGAGCGGGAGCTCCCTGCTTGGGCTGAAGGCAGCACAAACTACCTGGTGCAGAGGAGACAGGAGATCCTGACCTTCTGTATGCCAGGTGCCGTGCACTGCATGCATTCCTGGCCACCCCGGTCTCCCCACCATGGGCAAGGGTGCTGCCCAGGGATACTGCCCTTGTCCCTGTGCCAGAGCCATGAGGTTGTGGAGATATCATCCATATTATGCTCACCTGTAAATGGTATATAACCCATTGRCCTCATTACCCTGGAGAAAACATGCACTTCAGCCTCTGCGTGGAGTTCAGGCAGATCTGCAAAGTCCAATCTTACATGCACCAGCGTTAATGGCAGAGCTCCCATTCAGCTTAATTGATATTCCTATAAACATCTGCAGGTTTCTGTTTCTAGTGGAAGCTACAGCTGGGTGGACTTCTTAAATGAATGTTTTGCATATTGATGTTGAAAGGAAAGTCGAGCCTGATACATTAACTTATCATCTGTGTCATTCTCTTGACATCACTTGGATTACTACAAGCATATATGACAAGGAGATTAGGTGCAAGAACTTCACACACACATGCTTTTGTTAGAATGTTGATCACTGGAGATGTTACTTCTCTGAAAACCTTGTTCTAAGTCAAGTCTAGGCAAGCACAAACCTGCGCATGCATATACAAGCTGAGCAGGGCCTATCCTTTATATTACAATTTTTTTTCCTTTAATATCTGAGCAAGATCTCTTATTATAACTCAACCATTAGGGGAAAGAGAATGGAACTTTTCTCAAACAGCTTTTCTGTTGGGGAATCTAGTGGCAGTTGCTTTGAAGCATGTGTAATTGATTATCATACATTTATTTTAAAAAGGAGACATAACAAGGAATCTAACATGATGTTTTGGAATATATCTTCTCCCCACAATGTTCTTGAGGGAAATGTAAGGTTGCAGGCATCATTTCATGCCCTGTATGTTTTTGAACATAAATCAAAGAAATTGTTGGAGAGTTATAGATGTTCATAGCAACTGTAGCTATAATAAACACATGCAGTATATATTTTCCAAGCTATTTTGTATGGGTGAAAAGCTGAAGCTGGCGTTTTGTACGAACAATTCAACTTAATCACTGAAAATTTATTTCCTAGTTAGGGTGGATTACCAGTGTAGCATGAAGTCGTACACCTTGGTTTAAGTTCATCTGGTTATGAAGCCTCAGTTAAAATTGGGAAAGAATTTAAATTGGATCTAGACACTTTGAATGAATTATTCCAAATGTCAAATTTATTGTGATGCCTCCATGGCAATATTTACATCTATATTATCACCTATACTGGTTTCAAAGTATGCTGGATACTTTAGAGAGCAAATAAAAGGCAAGAACGATATGAAAAACGAAACAATTTTAATTGTGCACATAGCACAAAACGTGAGCATAGTAAACACAACAGGAAAGAGAATCCTGAGCAATCAGGTAGTGCAGAGCTGCTGATGGGAACAACACCTAGCTTAGGCATACAAATTTCTTGATGATTGTATTAATTTTGGTTTAAAGTCTTAAGAGATGAAAAGGGAGAAGTGACTTTTATGGAGGAATTTCAATGAGGAAAGCGTAGCCACTCGGTGTGTGAGGATGAGGAAGGTGTTCCATACGTTGCCAAGGATCCAAATGCATTAAAATGCTAAAAAGAAAATCCAGTAGTCACAGTTAATATGTATATGGATAGACTGGGGATAGGGCACATTCAAGATCTGTGCAGAGCTCAGACAGCTCTAGATGAACAGAGTTTCAGACAATATTTAAGCAAAATCCTAAGTGTCTGAATAAAGCAGGTAGGATGTGTTTCTTGGAGTCTGGCCTTCCAGGTGCTTTCATGTGTAGCTCTCATTACTCTGTGTACTCCTATTAGGTTTAGAGATTGATGATTAAAACTGATACTGCTTATTGAATAGTTTGACACTAGCTAAAAGGGGTGACTTTTAAAAGTGTCACTGTGCTTCTGCTGGACTTCTGTTTTGTTGTGGTTACTTTCAATCATTCCTCTTTTATTACAAGAGCCAGAAATCTCTTTTTGAAAGAGAAAGCTGGTCTCTTATTACTTGACTCCTGGAAACAGGGTTTTAAAATATACAACAAACATCCCGAGACTGATGCTAAAACTGAGAATTTGCTCTGTTTTACTTGTTTGTAGTATTAGGCTTAAATGACTTCCTCTTGATGATGTCTTTGAATTTTAAGACCCGCATGAATTAAACAAGAAGCTTTCTAAATTGTTACAACTGACAGATGTCAGGAAGGCAGAGCATGGCCCATCTTGGGCACCAGTACTAGTTTAGACTTCAGAAGAGCAGGCGGTGGGGTTGGTTTCCAAGGGCTGCCCTTTCCACTGGGGACGGGTGGAGGAGGGATGGAGACATATAGCTTCTGACATTACATAAGCTCGGGGTTGGCTTCCCCTTCTTCATTTCTCGCCTAGCTCTTGCTCCCCATCCTCTCCGAACGTTTTTTGTGGCCTCTCCTTCATAGCCAGGCTACTTCACCCTGTCCTCTGAAGGTTGGAAAATGGACTTTGAATTGTTACTATGCTCCCTGCCTTATACAACTGTGTGAAAACAAAATTCAATGAGAAAAATCAGAAAGGAGAGAAAAGGAAAGACAGAGTGTTACAGGTTGAGGTTTAGCTGGGAAGACGGGGAGGAGAAAGATCTGGCAATTCCTGTGTGCCCTGTGGTCAGGATCCGTGTATACTTTTACAAAAGAAGGGAGTTGAAGGAGCTGTGTCCCTGGATCCATACTGACCCAGCTGTGACAGATGGGACACGATTATAGAGGAGAAGTAAGGAGAAGTGCAGTCTAACCCGGAGTGGGCGTCCTCCAGCCTTGACAAGTGCCGGTCGGGGTGTGCGGCGTGGGACTGCTGAATACGGTCGGATTGGTGCTCTCGTGCTGCGTTCGGGAGTCTCAGCCTTTCTGCGCAGACACTTGGGTATTTAGAGGCTCTTGAGAAGGAAACTTCATTCACTGAAATTCCTGCTTCTACAGGGATATCTTTTTTTTACTTGTCTTAAATTAGTGTCTTGAGTTCCACCTGACAAAAAGAGCTTGTTTTACTCTGCTGAATTTCTAACAGAGAAAAACCTCTCCTGCCATATTACAGTCAAAAGAGACCAGGTGGACAAGGGTTGAGAGCGAGGTGTGCGGAGCCTGGGCAGCAGGCTGGGCGCTGGAGCACAGAGAGCAGGCGGTCCAAGGTCACGGCCCTTCTTACGGCACAGCTGGGAGCCGGACGCGGAACCTCAGGTTTTAGTCCTTTACCTTTCTCCAACATGCAGTCCCTGTCTCGCAGCTTGAGCAACGGAGGCACAGAAACTGTGCTTTTGCAACACACATTAAATGTGATGGTGCCGGTTTAGGCACGGAAAGGTGAGGTGATGTGTCGGAGGTGACGCCTCCAGTCAGCGAGCCCAGCCTAGTAGCCAGGATTTCGATTCCCTGCCTTGCACCGTCTCTCCAGGGAGAAGAGCAAGATTAATCCTGCTGGTGCCACCACACGCTTTCATTTCTCTGGTGTGACATGGTCCAGGGGTGGACAGGATCCTTCTCCCAAAGGAGAGAGGGAAATTTGGGTGGGTAGTGCATGTTGAATCAGTATGGTTACCCTGCTATAAACAGTGCCTACCTTTTATAAAAGTTATTTTTAATGTTTTACTAATCAGATTTTGCTCRTTCTTACTTTTTTTAATCAAAGGGAGGTGAGGACAGGAACTATGAGTATCTCTGAAAATTGGGCCACAAACCCTTATACTTGTTGGTGCTTGTAAGTGTGCGCGCACGTGTGCAACGTGCGAACACGCACTCGGATGTTGTGTATGCACAGGATCTCAATTATTTTGCTGTTTGAATCATAGAGCATGCTGTCTTGATGTATTGTCAGTTTTGTTTTCTGCCCTTTGGAATAAAGTTCAAAATATTACAGAAATAACACGCAATATACTAGTAGCTAGAATAGTCATAGCGCCCAAGGGGAAAAGAGGTTGGTGAATAAACTGTTTTACAAATGCCCAGAAAAAAACCCTTAACTCCTCCTAACCAAACTCTGCAATGATGCACTTTTAAAAGGAATTCTTCTAAATTTTGTTTCTGAGGTTTGCTGGTTATCCTGGAGAGAGAAGTAGGTCCTGTTTGGAAAGCAGCGTGCAAGCTCTAGGGTCACGCTCTGACCGTGTGCCGGGGGAATGTATGGTCCTAGTTACTCTTTGGAGAATCACCCTGGGCTAAATGGTGAAACAACTAAATCCGAATTAATTATCGATAATTCTTTAACATCAAATGTGAGGATGTGTTCGGAGTATTGCTTCCCAGTTTAAGAGTTGAAATAGCGCTAGCAGATGTATTATTTTTAAATGTTGTTTTTCTGGTCTTATTAGTTTACTTGGACAGCGGTAAGAACTGCAGAAGCTGATGCAGGTTCTGCCGATCCCTGGTTGGTTCTGGAGGGCCGAGGCAGGAGCTAAGGGGGCACTAACAGATACTTGAAGTCACACTGGGACTTTGGTCAGAATACCAAACTTTGCCGAATTTGGGATGTTGTGCTCCATGGTTTTAGTCCAACGGGGACCATGCTAAAAGGCTCTAGATAAGATATTAAATGAAAGAACCAGCCCCCTCCCACTCCCAAAAATCTTTTGTCTTGTACTCTGTATCAGAAAAAAAAGCGCTGAGAAGTGTGTGGCTGATGCAGGGCAGGCTCGAGATGAATTTAGGGTAAACAGGATGCCTATTGCACTTAATTTAGCAATTCTAAGGCAGAAAATGCTTTTGAGCACAACCTAACAGCTTCTCATCTGCAAATGCCACAATCAAGACAAAGCAAAATGTATTGTGGCAAATTCTGCAGTTCACAGTCGTGACACAGTCAAAACCTCCTATTACAGTGAGGGAGACTTCTGCTTGTATCGCGACTGCCTAGGATGCAGGATTTCAGACCATAAATAAAAATAATACAGTAAATACGCAGTTTCAAAAGTCCTGCAGGACATGCAGCAAACACCGGTGATTCGAACTGGGTGAAGTTGTCAAAGGTTGCTTTGCTCTCCAGAGCCTGGCAGTAGCTCCACTGAAATGTGATGCCATTGGTTTTCAGCAAAGGTTTCTTTCTGCAGGGCTGCAAACAGAGATCAGCTGCTACTGTGTATACACAACTAGGGAGCAAATCAAGCAGCACATTTAAGCAGCCTTTTTAACCCTGAGACTTTCCAAGATTTCTTCTTCACGCAGGAAGTTTCCTTTATATTGTCAGCTGTAGCACTTTGCTCATGTAATGAGATCAGAGCTAGGATCACTGCTGCACAGTAGAAAGACTTCCTTAAGACATTTGTCCTTGAAACTGCACCAAACTCTTGGAAGAACCCAGAACCTGTAAGTATGTATGATATAGGCAACAATAGCACGGTGCAAAGCTGCAATCAACCATTATACGATATCCGATTAGCAGGGCAGGAGGGATTTTTTTTCTTTTTCGGATGTTATGTTACATTCATTTTCAATTTGTTCTAAGGAAACAAATCAATTCGGGCTTCTGATACAGTGACTTTGCAGTAGATGAGCTAGTAGTAATATGTTTGATTTAACTATTTGTTGCTCTCATGTAGCTTGTGGGACAATTATTGTAGCCATCAAACTATAGAGAACTTTTCTTATGTTTTTAGGCATTTTAAAGGATTTGGGGGTCCATCTTGCAAGTAAGTTTTTGCTTTGCTTTTTGATTTTGGCAACCCCACCCTACGCCAAACTATAAATAACAGGGCAAAGGGAATTAGTGCGTATTGTTCTTAGGTAGCAATAAAATATATTTGTTTGCGGGCTTAATTTAGTCGTTAACATCATTGCACTGTTTGGGGTGGTTTTTGTCTTAATTGAATTCTACTCAAGGCTGTCTATTTCGTGTTTTGCTATCTTGTCTGTGTCTGTTTAAGTTACTTTGCTGGGACTGCAGTCTGGTTAAACCTGTATTTAAGCACTATTTATATTCCGAGCACATTTCTGGTAAAATAAGTGTTTGAGATTTTTTTTTTTTTTTAAAGCCTTAAACAGTATAGTTTTATTAGCAGTGAGCGCCAGAGAAGGCACAACATGGATGAATGTCAGACATAGACCACATAACCTAAGTCTTCTGTGCACTARGTCCGATCCGAACGTGTCCACTTTTGCGACTGCAACTAATAAAAGGCTTGAGCTCCCTTTCAATAAATTTTTCATACGCAATGATATTTCTGTTTATCAGATTAATTTCTCCCAGGTTAGCCTGATTGATAGCTGGATTGTGGTTTCTTAAGAGCTTTCTCCATGAAACCCCACTGAAGAGCTGCATTCCATTTAACCAGTGAATGTAAAAACTGGTAACCATGGATTCAGCCACCACTAACTGTCGAGAGCAATGACTTGTTGTAAACAATACAAATGAGCCAGGATAGCAGAAGCACCCAGACATGAAATGATTTTAATAGAAATTACGGTAAAGGTCATGTGATACTGTATCAGCTTGAATTCAGTGTTAAAGGGAAAGTATTTCAGTTTTTCAGGTTTGATTTAAATTGCACATCTCCACTGGCTTCATGTTTGCGTAAGACCCCCAGAAGGGAAAATGAAGCAGTTCTTTGGAAATACCTCTGCTTAACTGCATGTTGTGACTTAGGCTCTGATCCTGAAAATGTAGGAATAACTCTAATTGGTGGGATTATTCATGTACTTATAATTTAGTATTTGTAAGTGTTTGTAGGTTCGAGGCCTTTCTAGGTAAGTTAGTAAGAAAAAAAATTAATTATATTCTAAGGAAATAATAACCTGTCACTAAAGAGAAATCATGGAAATGCAAGTTTTAGTACTGATGTGTGGTTTGGTTGGAGATTTTTGTTTGCTTGTTTCAATAACATGAAAACAAGTTATATTTATCCCTTCATTTTTAAATGTTATGACTTTCATTTCTCATCCACCATTCSTCAAATCCTCTTCCTAATTTATAGCCTCTCTTTTGGAGAACTGGTAAACCATAGTGTCAGCTATTATAATACGGCGTGATGATAGGCACATGCAGATCGCATGAGCAGTCGTGTGTCCTATCTCAGGAATTTCCATCCCTACAAAATCTTTGCTGACTCCCAGCTGTCACATGGCTGTCACTCACAAATTCTAACCATAACCAAATCCTCCTCCCTGGGCATGCGCTCACCAAACCTCTCTACGTACATGTAGACGCAGGCACAAATGTCCCTGCTTAAGCACTTTCTCAGCGTAAATGGGTCTCTCCCCCAAGCCTGCTGCATTCCACTAATGCTTCTCCCTTAATTTGTTCCTGGGTGCTACTTCCCTGCTGTGCCTGTGCTTTGTAAGGAGGAACCTGGAATGGGAATAGTAATCAGTAAGAAACGCAAACAAAAATAACTTTGTGCATTATTTAATATAACAATTCAAATCGTTGTGAATCTAAATTCACAACTTTCATGCCCCCCTAAACTTCTCAAAAAAAATTAACCCTTACTATTCTGTAAGACAGCACTGTCACCTTGCAGTATACTGACTTACTGTTCTGTGTATTTACTTGTCGGAACATTTATATTGTTTGGAAAACTTAGATTATGAGAGTCCTAGACTGGAACTTTTGTTATTTCTATATTTTTAGTTATTTCTGTATTTCATATATTTCACATACATCTATGTTGTTTTATCAGTAATTATGATTTATATATTTTTCAACCAGAAGTATTTCAAACAATTTCTCATCAATCTGTTACAGCTGACGAGACTCTGTCAAGCACATGTTGCAACTAAAATGCATAGGTAGATACAGGACAAATCCTGCTTTCCCTATTCTTCTGAGCTGTCTTGCCAGACGGAGGGGGCGATTGCTTGTGTGAGTCAGGAAGGTAAGATTTAGCTTATACATAGATTAACAGCAGGCAAAAATAGACTGACTTCTACTGAAAAGAAATACTTTTGAGAAGTAAAAGGAAAGGACTTAAACAGGAATATTTGAAAAAAAAAAAGTCAAATAGCAAAATATTTTCTGTTGCTTGTCTGTGTCAGTGTTAAGAGTGTATTGGGGTACTCCTGTAAATCAGACCTATAAGTATATTAACACTTTACCAAAAAGGGAGGAGGTGGCTGGACAGAAAAGATACCACGCTGGACAGAAAAGATACCACCCTGATTTTGCATGCGTATCCTGGGACGAATCCAGAACTGAAAGTAAAATGCAGGTGAAAGCACAGTGAGACTTGAGACCAATATCCAAGTAAATTGGTGAAACCGCACTGGCCTCCTTACCATGAGCTTATTACGAAGCATTAGTAATTCCTACACCCCTTGAAAACCAGGTGGGGGACGTTYGAATCATTGTGCCTGGCAGAAGAAACCAAGTTTCAATCTGGAGAGATTAATGCAGTGTTCAGGAGGAAAGGAGTGCACCATGGTCCCATGGGCTTCACTGGTGTGGGACAACGGGCAATTTGACTTTGCTCAAAGTGTCTTTGGCATCTTTACGATCTGTGACATATGTGCTTGTCTACTCTCCTGTATTTTGCATCGAATACTGATTTTGTAAGCAAAACTAACTGGAGTTAGTGGGTGAGCTGCCAGAACTCTTTGCCCATCTGTAGATAGGAAGAACTGGGAGGCAAGTCCCCTTGTTTCTCTGCCAGTTTATAAAGTTCAGGTGCTGGCTGATGGGCAGCTGCAGGAGACTTAGACCAGAATTCTCATTTGAAGCAGAGCTCCGTGAGGATGTATTTGAGTTCCCAAAATGGAGACCTCAGTGTTTTACCCATAGAGAAATCTCAGTGTATGCAGTCAGGCAAATGTTGCAGTGCATACTTGGGGACTGGCAGAAATATTTACCATTAAAATAATTAGTAATAATAAATGATACCTCCCTTGCAAACACAGTAATATAGAATAATAACAAAAAGTTGTATTTTATGATTGTAATTCTAATCTACTACTTTTATGCAAACACTACTTTTGTCAATTAGACATTTTTTGTACATGAAAATATCATATTGACAGTCCTGTCAATCCAATTCAAGTGGTGTAAGTACAGGCACCTTTTTAAAAAAAAAAAAAAAGAAAAAAAAGCAGTCTTGATATGGAGGTAGCAGGTGTAGGGAGTATAGGGTAAACTGGTATCCACGTCTACTCACCTTTTACTTCATGCTTGAGACAGCCAACAGCACTGCAGGTAAGTGAGAAATAAATCGGTAGCTTTTGTCAGGTGGACTCCTGGCTATCAGGAACTGGACTGAAACTACTTAATTTCATGGAGCATGGCAAACTAGTTGGTCACTGAATGACAAAATATTGTTCTTTGAATTATTAGCTCAATGTAAGCATTACAGTGTTTTATAAATTTCTGTTCCTTTCTAGTTTTACCTCTTAGCTGGTGTGGGTAAGTGAAGTTTTTTTGAGGACTCCTATAGTCATTTTGTCTTTTGAACATTTCCAAATGTACTTCTTCCCATGGGCTATTGAAGACCCATAATTTATGGGTTATAATTTTCTCCAGGTCAGCAAAACTGTCGCGGAGTCTAAAGACAGGACTGTGATCTGTATCAGCTGCATTAACTTTCCATTAACTTTCCGTGACTAGAACGCGTCTCTGATTATTCTGCATTATTTCTTTCTACAAAATAAGGTCGTTCTCTGTGTATTTTAATTTTAACAGAACCAGACTGTCACTGACCATCAGCTTTTGCATGCATAGACTCTCTCCTTCCTGGCAAGGCTTTAGGCCCAGATCCACAAAAGGATTACATGCCTTAAGTGGGACTTAAGCGGGATTTAGGCATTGAAAGCCCAAATTGAGATCCTCAATATCCCCACTGAACTGCCACCTAACCTTACAAGTTGCCTAACCTGTGTGAGTGCTTACGTTTTCAATATCCAGCTTTCCCAGGCGGCCAAAGATCTGCTTTGGATGTTCTCAAGCACTTCCATCCTGACAAGGTTGAGCCTCTCTGCTCCCATCTTTCCCCCCGCGTCCCGACAGACTTCAGAAAGCACGAGCACCTCTTGCAAAACGGTGGCTTTCTGTGTGTGATGTATCTCACTTTCTCTAGCTGTGTCCTTGAAGGAAAGGACCCTCCAGTAGGTTTCTTTCAGGAGCAGCCTGGGAACCTTGAAAAAGATATCAAAGCTAAGAAATTTGAGTATCACTGCTTAAACATGTAGGTCCTAGAGAAGAAACGGGACCTCAGATGCGTGTGGCCTTCGTCGTCTCCTACTGGCAGTATTGGACTGTTCCCTGCTCGGCGATGGCCGCTCGTGAATTTGCTGGCAGTGCACAAGACACGGGGGTAACTAACAGGGCTGAGGGCTCCGTCGCAYGGGCGGAGGACCTGAAAGTTGGGTACTGGGATGCAAAATTATTATTGCTTCTAGAGGTTTTCTTGAAGAATCCAGACCCTGGTGTTTTGTAACAGCAGTTTTGGGGGGGAAGAACTCTTTTCTGCAAGAAGTCACTTAGGGTTTCACCTGACTCTGTGATATATGGTGGATGTTTTGTTTTTTGAAAGCCAGACTTACTGAGGCGTTCCATGTGCGTACCCAGAAATAATAATCAGGTTTTAGGGCTTCAGTCTCAAGAATTTCTGGAGCTGTGGCTGGATTGATAGCTGTCTCACTCTGCGGAGGCCAAAGCAAATAATGTCTTGTTAGTAGCTGAGTAAGTGGTCCTGTGCCATCACTTATTTCTCAGCTGTACTCGTGACATTTCGTGTGTTCTCAGCCATGTCTGTTGTTTGTTTAAATCCTGCTCAGTTCCTTGATTTATCAGTTTTCTGTAGACTTTTGTTCGAGTAGTCCCAAATGCTATCCTATTTCAAATAGATGCATCCTTATAAGCAAATAGTCTTTCATCAATAACTTTAACTCTTTCACGTAACTCTGCATGCATTCACTTTGACCTTCTATTTTTTAAAATATTGGATTTTTTCATGGGGGCAGTATTTAGGAAATCTGTTAGAATTTCTCCTGAATCATTCCCTCTTTTTATGCAAAAGGTGTACAGGCATTTGCCTGTACCTTTTCTCCACATTAACAGATAAGAGCATTTTTCTTATTAATTTTTTTTTTTTTCTACTGAAAGAGAGAACTTTTTCTCAGGGAATTCCTGATTTTCTAATTTGTCAAAGATAGCTAGGCTGCCTGCACCCTTAATATTATTTATTGCTGCTTTTTATTTATATACATGTGTACAATCCTGCAAACAACAATACAGAACGTAAAACATATTTGTATAGAGGTATAGCCTAGAAACTATACAAGCACAATACACTCTTCGAAAATTTAGAAACTGCAACCATAAAAAGCCTATATATAGTGAATAAACTTAACATGTAATAACAAGCACTATGTGTGTTCCTTACAAAACCTAGTTGTGTTTATATTGAGGTAGCTAAAATTTGTAGGACTGTCTATGATAATGACATCTTAGTAGCTAAGAATATTATTCATGTATTTTTAAAAGTGATATTTTAATGGAGAGTATATGTTATAAATTAACCTGTAACTTTCAATCCACTAACTTTGTGTTTTCAGAAGAGCACGCTTGAATTATTATACATTTATTTTGGTATTTTAATACATACAAACATTGGCTCCTAAGCACATCTTTCATAATTTCAGTTGTAGTTTTGAATTATTTGTCACATAAGCTCACTGTGGCATTTCAAGGACAAACAATTTCGTAAAATTTGTTAGGGGCAGTCTTGTGAGTGTTCCGGTCTTGCTGTTTTACCTCTTTTACTGCAGAAGATCTACTTCTGGACTTCCAAGACACTAACATGTTATACAGAGTGATAAAACTGAGCACAAATTAGGTATAGCACAGTAAGGTGACATAAAGAAACCCATCGCTGGCCAGTTGCAGGAGGGAGCTGGTATTGTGAATGTTAAATCATCATACATAATGAATGTATGACTATTGTATGGAACCAATTTTAGGTATAGGAAGTTCAGCAAATATTGTGCTTTGGTGGTTGCCAGATCACTTGCGTGCTTGCTAAATCCTATATACAGCTCTTCCGTTTGCTGGGTTACTCATTGAGCTTTTAATAGTCAACTTAATTTTAGTTAAGGTTCAGTTTAGTAACTCTTGCAATTAGTGGAAAATATTGCCAGCATTCATCTGGTAAACCATATTACATACGATATGCACACGCACAGTACATGCGGAGGTAAAAGATAACAGATCGATTCTGATGGATCCCATCGTGACTAGCTTTTAAGGATTAATTACTGAACCTTTTAATTATTGGAGGAAACCTTGCAGAAAATTGAATCTTGAGTTTGCACGTAGGAGGAAGTTTGGTCTCCCTTGCTCACCACTGCTTCCCAATACCGACAGCAGCTCCGTGTGCTGGGGTCCCTGGCTACCCGTCAGGCTGCGGGCTTCACGTCAGTGCTGGTGATGTGCCGCTTCTGAGGTGGGCTTAGAGCCATCGTAAAAGCAAGAGGTCTTATTTTTTGGGGCAAGCTTCTGAGCCTCGTCCTGCTTATTTGGTTTGTCTTTCTGAAAGCAGCTGAGGTACAGGAGGTAAGTCTGCTACTTGGCTCTTTTAAGGCATTTTTATGGGTACGGGTAAAGGACTACAGGTGAGATTTTTTTGCCTTCATATAAAATGGAAATACGACTTCAGCCAGCTAGATAGCGTCCTGCAAAATGAAATACTGGGGACAGTAACGGTAACTAAGGATTAACTTGGAAATACAGGCAAAAGTACAACAACCAAATGCAGCAAGAGAGTGTGTTTTCTTTTTTGCCAAGTGAATAGCTTAAAATGTATGTGTCTGGCTGATGTTGCTGGAAAATGAAGGCCCGTATGTTCCCACAGGACGGACACTACAAGGACAGTTAGAGCAGTGTCTTGCCCTGTCAACGGTACTCATGTCTGAATTAGGATTGCTAAGATCTATAAATACCCAAAACGCAGGTTTTCTGATAAAATAAGTAGCAATTGTATAGTAGAGGTGGCACAAGGGTATATGCTGTCTTTATCATAATTGTGTCCCTTGCTCAGAAGTAAATGCCAGTTACTCCTGTGTGGAGTGAAATTCAGGAGTGCATGTGCCAATCCAGTCCATTGGGCTACAAGCCACTGTCTGAAACCGTCTTGTGTGTGCAGGGTCCTATCCCGGTTAGAAATACACTGATTTAGGTAAAGACAATAATATTTTTTTGCCATAGAAACCTAATGTAGAAAAGAGAGAGAGAGAGAGACTGGCAATAGGCTCCTATCGATTTAGAAATACACTGATTTAAGTAAAGGTAATAATATTTTTTTTGCCATAGAAACCTAATATAGAAAAGAGAGAGAGAGAGACTGGCACTAGGTTCCTATCAATTTGGGTGAAGAACAGGCAGCGGAGAACTCCGATTTATAGGAGGATGTAGGTAAGTGAGGATCTTTCCATATGAAATCATTCTCCAGCTGTGTGGAAAAGCGTACAGGATAAAGTCTTGGCTTCGCTGAGATCAGTGGGAATCAGTCTTGATATCGTTGTAGATTCTGTATACTCCTGCGGTGCTCTTCTCGCCGGTGACAGAAACTCCAGTACAGACTTCAGCAGAATCCTCACCATCATGTTAGGTTTGATCTTTACAGGAAAGGTATCGCTGCTAGTAATATTATGGAATAACAAACTACTGCCAAAGACGGGGGTTTTAAAGCTTTCTATTTTATATTTTGTCCCTGTTATTTTGAGTGATACCAGCATAGAAATTGAAATGTCTGTGGGGCTTTTTGCAAAGCAGGGCAAGAATGTTTTTTTTTCTCAGTTTTTGCAGTTACAGGAAACTGAGGATCAAGATTTTGGATGCTAATYATAAGACACCTCAAAAGAGGAAAAATAGTAATACCTACCTTGTTGGAATATTTGTTTCATTGTAAAGTATTTGAACGCCTTGACAGAAAGGAGCCATAAGAAATTCCAGGCATTTATTCCTCTGTGACAGAAGTCTGTATTTAGGCTTCTGTTAGTCTCCGTTATTTATAACAAACCCTTTGAATATCATTTCCAAGATGTTCAGCTATCAGAAATGATGTGATAATGAGGACAGAGTATAGGTCACCAGTCTGCCAATATGTGTGAGGAGATGGTGAGCTTAACCTACCAGGTGAAAGAAAGGTTAGTATAGCAACTGCATGAACACTTCAAAGCATGCAGCTAGTTTGCTGCACTAACTTAATTATCCCTGCTATAGATATGTTTGACAAACATATCTATAGCCCAGATACTGTTACTTCTCAGTGGGAAATAGCAGAAGGCTTCTGTTTGGTTGCCAGTTGACCGAATCCTTCCTTCTACTTCCTTGCATTACTCTTTTCAAGGACTTTCGCTGCCTCTTTGCTCATTTGATGAACAGAAACTTACCCCTTTTTTTTTAATGGTGGAAAATATTGTAAGATGGGGAATTATGCAGCCT
The DNA here is from genome assembly GCA_030449065.1 of Oceanodroma leucorhoa. Taxonomy (NCBI): domain Eukaryota; kingdom Metazoa; phylum Chordata; class Aves; order Procellariiformes; genus Oceanodroma; species Oceanodroma leucorhoa. Next base: position 21,716,676 of record JASVER010000006.1, on the reverse strand, counting down.
GATGGGAGGGGTGTAAAATGATTTTTAAGCATGTCTGATGAGGATTTAATCCTATTTTAATCAAATACTGCCTGAGCCAACCAAAAATAAGCTTTTTATCACTCATGCTGAATAAACCGTATTCTGGTGTCAGCACTATTTCTCAGCAAGCACCTTGCGTCCTCCGCGTAATACTACAGGGTGTTTTTGAGCATCCCAGTGTTGTTGACTTTCTCCACAAACAGTGTGATCTGAAATGTAAAGAGGCAGGATTACCCCAGCACTCCCCATCGCACAGAAACGCAAGCCGGTGCCCTGTTCTTTGACACTAAAATGTGGCCTACTGTTGGTAAGCTGTGGACTTTAATAGGCAAAGACCATGGGGACCTTCTCAGCTTCTTAGTCTTTCTGCTTCTGTAAAGTCTGTTACACAGGGAGGTACGGTTTTTAAATGTGGTCATTTTTAATTCCCATCCCCGGAGTCTGGCTGACATTGGGAGTGTGGAGGATGGAAGTGGGCTGAAAAGACAAGCTGAAAACACAGGATGTATACATACATTAAAATGGAGCAAAACAAAAATAAATGAACTTGGGCGAACACAGAGAGGATCTGGTTTAGGGCCACTCTTAACACCTGGTTTAGATGGCCTGTGGTGAAAATCATTAGCCTAAAAAGATACTATTTATGTCTCCTGTGAACTGAGTTTATGCAAACTCACTCATTAGCCAGCAGTTCTAACAGGAGAGAATGGAGATAAAATTTTGGTAGKTTTTTTCCTTTTTGTTCTGAACAATGCTATTTTCATTACAAACCTTAAAAAAAGAAAATAGCTTTAACGTGTTCTTTTTCATACACAGTTTATATTAGCTGCCTCCCATGTTCAGAAGCCCATAGGCATTGATGTATGCTAAATATCATTTGTTCAACAAAGACTTAAAAATCAGAAATGTGGTTTCATAGCTGTAAATCTGGAATTTATCTGCTGTCTTTTGAGGTGTTACTGTGGATTCCCACTTTTATAGCAAGGATCAAAACTTGTTTGTTGACAGAGTAGTTTTCTGATTTGAGAATGCAGGTGAACATCAGTATATTTTATTGACTCACTTTGCTCTCCATACTTGTTTTGACAGGTCATGCTGAAAGTAACACTTTGAGCTTTCCAAATTTTTATTTGTTCTGTGTTGGCCATTTGAATTTTGTTATGAAACCCTACTTCTGTGGTAATTCTGCAAGCTTGTCTCTTTTGGAGGAAAGTATTGACTTTTCCCTATTTCTAGCAAACCCTTCATGGTTTACTCTTTGTTTCCGCTGTCATAGTAATTTTTATTTTGTCTTGATGGTCGTTAAACCTATTTTTTCCTTTATACATGGAAAAGAATAAAAGTTTTGAGAAGAGGCATTTATAGTTTGATTATTGTCTGCTTTCCTACTGTAGCTGCAAGGARGATTGCATCTTACATGAAGTATTACTTATACATGTAGTAGTAGCTAGAGTAGCATAGGTGCATTGTGAGCTATTATTTTTAAACAGAGTGTTTGAAACAACGTATTAAAAGCAATCAGTGTATAGAAAATTAAGGAAAAACTATTCCTTTGATGCACGTATGCATCTTTCCATGTCAACTATAGGAGAGGTGTGCTCATACCTGGAGGTAGTGATGTAGTCTAATGGAAAGAGCAAATGCCTGGGAGTCAGGGCGTGGGTTGCATTCTGGCTCTTCCCCAGTCTGCACACCTTAGTAAAATATTTTGAGATTTCTGGATGAAAAGCATTATAAAAGAGCTAAGTGTTATTTAAGCCTGCTTGGTTAGACAGTAAGCTTTAGTCTTTATTATTTTCTGGTTTGTGTGTTACATGAATAGAGTGTGAAACTGCTAGGAGAGTCTTTTGTTCTTGCACACTGGCTCTTTCCTTTGGACTCTTTTTTTCTGGCTTAATCACATGTTATTGGGTGGTAAAGCATGCAGCTGCTACTGATGCAATAAGGAGGTGCATAAATAGCAAACATATTGAACCATGAACAACAACTAGTTTTTTGGATGCCTCTGGAAGAGCACTGATCCTCTTGGTGTGTTACTGTGGGGAGATGACAGGTACCCGCTGTCCCATGATTGTCCATGTAGCTGGTACTTCTTTGATGTCCTGCAATGTGCTCCCTATCCTGTCCTGCTAAAAGGCCACTCTGTCCTCTCTAAACAGTGCCAGGAGACTAATGGGCAGCTTCAAAGCCCCATCGATGACAGATCTTTATGGCTTTATTAGTATATGTGCCACTTAAAAACATAACCTTTAGAGCAGGACTTGCAAACTGCCACCATCGCAGAAGGATCTTTCCTGCTGTGCAATGTAATGGCTGCAGCAGACCCCTCTTCTCTGCTGGACTATGCACAGTAGACTTGTATAGCAGTTCAAGCAGCACGTGCTGCCCAAAGACTTGTCTTGCCCTTTCCTCTGGGATGAGGGCAGCAGGCTAGATTTCTCCATATCAGTATGTAATAGCTCGCTTAGTATGAGAAACGTGCAATGTAGCTGGAGAACCGTGCTCTAAAAAAACGTGTGTAACTGCAAGTGAAGATTTCTAAAAGCGGATCGCTAATCTGGAAAAATTGTATGTATTGTGTTAAAGGMAGTCTCTGAGCCGCAAATAGATGGATGTTGGGAAGAGTAGTCTGGGGAATTGTCACTATACGCCTGCCCCATGACCTTCACTAAGCGTCTGCTGTTTGCCACTGTCCTGAACAAGCCTATAAGCGTAAGTGGCCATTTGGTTTCACCTGCTGTGGCCGTTCTCCTAGATACAGCAGAACACAGATGACCGTGAATATATAAGTGTGTGTATGCATGTGGATAGCTGAGTGGACAGTCACTGTGGAATATATAGCAGTGGGGACATTAACTACATCTCTTTGTAATCCCTTTTCTGACAGTTTCTCATAGTTATTTTTCTGGCAGCGTATGAAAATGCTGTCGACTACTTTGCGCTTGAGCGTCAAGCAAATTCAACAAGCTTATTTCTCTCTTGTTGCTCTTTGGGTGTCTTCTGTAGTGGGAACTTGAACTCCTGCAATTCTCGCCCTGTATTTGTAATTCAGTGTGTATGGTCACCAGAATGCCATGGGGTTGTTATTATTATTATTATTATATTTTGTTTCATTTACTTCTTGGCTAGTCCACAGCTGTAAAAATAAGGCCAGGCTGTGACAAAAAGAGATGACCTAAAACTGWTGTTAAATAAATAGTCTCCTATCGCATCAGAAATGGAGACTGGACCCTTGCAGTTTTAATGTCTCACTTCCCTTTGGAATGACACTTCCCTTTGGTGTGGAATGTGAATGTTGCCTTTGTGAACGGCAGAATATGATGTTATCCTGTGACACAGACAGGATGTCACCTGCTCATTTTTAAGTGACTGTCCCACCTCTGAAGCCTAGGAACTTCTCCGAAAGATTATTAATTTGAAAAAATAATTGTCTCTAAAATATCCTTGTCTAGAGTTTCCACAAAGTCTATAAAGGCTTGATGCATGATGGATTTTTTTTATTATCAAACACCTGCTTTCTTTGCCTAGCTCAGTTATGCAGCAAGGTTGGTTTTACCGTACTACGAAGTGAGCAATATATTCCATATGCCACCAAGCTTTGTAAAGAATCCTGCTGATGACAATTTCACAGCTGCCGAGAAATAGGCCAAGCCTTCCCTGTAAAGTGACAGTAAGGAAAAGAATATCTATTCCATTGGGATTGTCCATGTGTCCTCCCCAACTTCTTCCCTCTTGAAGGAAAATGCTAGCACTTCCAAGCTATGTAACAACAGATGGTGGCAGAAACCAATTTCCACTGCAAAGCCATTTGGTCAGGAAGTATCAAAAAATGTTTTGGAATTGTGAAAATGAATTCTTGGCTGCTGGGCTACCAGCAGCCTACTAGGAATGAGACATGAAGCAACTGCTTAACAAACCCAAGGGCCTACTTGGCCCTGAAAGAAATGGCTTTGATCAAACATTTTAGAAATTAAAACCTTTACATATGTAGGGCTTAGATTTCAGAAGTGTTCTGTTTGTTATGAGTTTTATAAAAATCAGGTTCTTAATTTCTGGACACCGATTGCTTGACCAACTACCAAGAAAGCAGCCTTCAAAATATGCAGAATGACCTCCAGCTGAGACAAGCTTAATATAGCTCCTACTGGCCTAGTCAGGTGGAACCTTCCCTTTTGGCTCAGCCGATTTGCTGCCCACAGACCATGAAAGTCCCAGGGCTCTGGTAACATACAGGGACACAAAATTAATGCAGAAACAGCACAGGCCACTCTACTGATGGGTTACGTCTAGTAAGTTGTGTGTGTCCGCAAGTTGCTGGACACAGCAGGTTCCTTTGGTGATTTCTGTAGCTGACCAAATGTGCCTCTTCGGAGAGCACTTTGAGGAACAGAATGTGTTTCTTTTTAGAAGTGCACCATGGATGTCTGTCTGTGCCATAGCTCTTTGAAATAAACAGCAACATGTTTTTCCCTCCAGCATTTCTGTTGCGAGGCTTAGCTGCTCATATAGAGCTGTACGTTGAAAATGGTTTGAGAGAACTTCCCATAGATGTGCAACATAAACGATACTKGCTGAGCCATCTTGTTTTATCTGTTCTGTTAGAAATGTATACCAAATTATACGGTAATGTCATGTCACCAGAAACACAGAGCAGATGGAAGTATCTTTCCACATATTGACTCATGTTTCTCTGATGAAAGGAATTTGTTTCTCTCCTTCTGTCAAGCCTGCTAGCCTCTGGCAAAGGATGCAACCCTCAGCGAGGAGAACTTTACTAAGTGCACTTCAAGTGACCATCTGATTTAAATATACTATCATTGGCCGATATAGTGAGTCTGCATCAACAGCTCTTGGGAGTAGCCAGTCCTATTTGTTATGTTTGTGTAAGGTAACTTAAACCAAGTAGTGTTGTTCCAGGTTGAGGAGACGTCAGGAAATTAACCCTTGAGAAAGTAGATATTCAGCTTTTATAAGGAAATCTTCAAGGCCCCAGTATTGGGCCCTTTGGAGACTAATCCTAATAAAGCAAGTGCCAGGTCTCTGACCTGTACTTTTATATAGAAAAGTGACCCCCCCACACAACACGGGTTGTAAGTGCTGTGTGTTAGCTACCAAAAACACAGTTTGCAAACCGCCAGTGAAATCCTGACAAATAACTATAGATGTGCTGTGAGCAACTGAAAAGCAGGTACCCTCCGTATTTCTGTTTGTTCCGAGTGGTATTTGAGTTGATGAGAGCACAGTTCTCGGATTGAAAACACGTGAAACTGAAGTCAAAAGGGAGTCAGTGTAATCATTAACTGACTCACCTTCTGGATGTGACAAGTAATGAACCAGTCTAAACTTGCCTGGAGCTTTCTTTGGGACAATACCCACAGGGGAAACCCTCTTACGCTCAAGTGAAGCGTTATCAAATGGACCCTCTATTTTTCCCAAATGCCAGCTCTTTTCTGTCTTGTCTCTAACCACCTGAGGACATATAACTGCTGATCTCAGCATCCCAGCCAGCATTTGCATCTCGGGGCTTAAGTACACGATAGTAAAATGCCCAGCACAGCCTTTTTTACAAAAATTGCGTATGCTTTTTGTTTGTTTCTTTTTTTCTTACTAGCCTGCTCCCACAACCCGGGAAACGTTTTATCTGCCCGCGCTGGGATTTTTCGCGTTTGCAAACCTCTTTAACCAGCWTTTGGCTCTTTCCACTTTCTTACTTTGATTTGGATGACTGCCTGAAGCACCTGCTAATGGCCTGAAGCGTTCAAGCCGAAATTTGCAGTTTGTGTCCCGCACGCACTCAGACTGTTCGTTACCTGCCTTCTGGAGCACCTGCTACACGGTTTGGGCTTGAGAGCCTGCTCTCTACCCACTGACAGCAGCACTCCTCACAACACCGGCTCTCCTCAGCTTTGTCCTGCTCTCTGCCCTGCTCTCCATAGCCCGTACTTCACCTTTGCCTTGGCCTTCAAGGTAATATTGATGTTGTCCTGCTTGTTCTAATGCTTGAGTGAAGATTGGGGTTTCCCCCGGTACATAGGAACAAAGGTGATGCAAAGGTAAATCAGTTGTTGGGGACATCTTAAAACCTTCACCATGGCATTCACGAACACACTTTTTAAATTTTTTAAAAAAGCTTTTGTAGGGAAATTGTGAACCGGGGCAGCTTGCTGAAATCAGCCTGTAGATCAGTGGTGATCAGAAGCCAAATGGCAATTTGGTGTTCAGGAAATGTAGGGAACAGCATTGCCACTTTACAGAGAAGGACCAAAGGAAACCTGAGAGACCCGAGGAACGCTCCTCCCTTTCTCCTGCTCCTGCTGCCTTTTGAGGATCTTCTGTACACTCTTCCATGTGGTTGCTCCTGATGCCTAAACATAGGGAAGGCTGTTAGAATTAGGTCGATAGGCTGCATTTCATGCATTGCCCTGGCAAGGGGTAATCCTAATGGAGGCTTTCAGAGGTAACAACTTCCAACAGGGAATTTTCTTTCCATTCCGCCTTGGGAAGCGTTAGCTTTTCCCAGAGGCTTGGTCTGTGCTGAGGGTATAATTTACATGGACCTTCCCTTTCCAAAAAGGTGTTTGTTTTCTCTGTTAGAAGGATGCCATTAACAGCTACAGAAGCAGCTTACATACTGGCTTCCCACCAGGGTATTTACGCCTATGTTACCTGCCGGTCCCTTTACTGGCAGGCTCATCCTCTTCCCCAATGAGCTATATTCCTCAATACAGCCACACTGTGCTCTCCACCTACCTTCCACGTTAGTGCCATGTGGCGTTCCCCCCAGAACCAAAGCATCTCCCTACGTGCCCGGGCTGCAAACGGGCTTGTCCGCACCAGTGACATCTGCTCTTGCAGAACTGGGCAGGGCAAGGGATGATTTTTTTTCCTCCTTGCTTTCCTTTGGTTGCCTCAAAATAACCCTAATTAATTTTGTGGAGAGTTTAGTTTGCTCCCATGATGGGATTGCTCTTTGTGCAGATCTCTTGCATGCTATATTTAGGTATGGTTTTTGGAACACCATGTGACCCGAATCAGATAACTTCTGAACTACTAATCGTGTCTTTGACACTGACTCCCTCCGTGGCTTTGGGGCATTTTACGGTTGTTTTCTTACATATAGAATGAAAACAGACATACTCATCTGCCTTGTAAAAGCTGCTGCCAGGGTTAACAAATATTTAAGACATTGGTTTAAGCGAAATTTCATTTTATTATTTTTACTGTAGTCATAGTTTTGTTTCTTAGATGTTTAACTTCAGAAAATGATTCTTTACCATCTCAGTTTCTCTTAATGGATGACCCTGTTTCACCATTTTAAAAGAAAGAAACAAGTTTCTTCTGTGTTTGTAGATGAAAATAGGGCAGAGAAAAAAAACCTAAATGCCCTCATTTCCTGCCCCACGCAAACTTTCTTCCCTTGTTTACTAGTTGGTCAATCCATGTAGATGAAAAGCCCAAAATGTTGACCTGAACTATTTCCCCTCACGCTAGCTACGTCCCTTTTCTTAACAGGGGAAGTTAGTTATCTGCTTGTTTTTTTCCTGATCCTTCAAGTTGTGCAGCCTGACTTGTATCCTGTCGTCATCCACTGCTCGAGGCCACTCAAGCCCCGGAGGAAGCCGAGCTCCCTTTGGCTCCGCATCCAGCATGGCTGGGGTTTGGAGCCTGTCATCCATTTCAAGGCATCACCTCTTTGTTGCTCATGTCCATAATTGCAGCTTTCTGTGTCTTGCCTACTTCTGCTGTGGTACTGGCATTTCTTTTGGCTTCGCCTTTTTTTTGCCCTGACCCCTTAAGGCCTTTTGATACGCAACTGGATCAAAAGGCCTTTTCGGCCTTCAGTAGTTGGAAAGGAGCTTAGTTTGACCAGGGAGTTAGTCAGATAAAGAATAGGAGAAATTATGGGAGTACTTCTCATCCTTTAGCAATTAGTGGACAGAGAGGAAGAGAATCCTTCCTTATTGCAAGGCAAACTTACTAAGTCTAATTATAAATAGTAGCTTTTTTTTCCTTTTTTCTTTTTTTTTTTTTTAAAATGCCTTCAGATTTAAATCCTTTGCCCAAGTGCTTATTCTTTCCCTCCTACAATAGCAGCAAAAAGCAAAATAATACATATAACAAAAATCAGCTTTGAGAAAAAGGCAGATAATGAAATATCTGCCAAAGATTCTGCAATATGTGTCTGTCAGAGAAAAAAAACCATTTGTATATTTGAATCTCTGAAATGTAACTGCACCAGACTAGTTGGGGAAAATTTGTTTGAAGATGTATTACGTTCCACGATCAAATGGAAAAAATGGCACCTGTCATCATATTTAGAAAACAGCTGGGTAACATGGCCAAATGCCATAGTCTCTTTTCACATGGCCTTTATGCTGAAACCATCCAAGCTCCATTCTCAGCAACTGGAGAAACCCTGTGCCTTTAAATGGTTACAGAAACATCTACTTAGGGGCCAGCTCTTATTGCAGCAAAGCCTGCTTCTGATGCTTCTAATTAGCAGTTAATGGATTATACTTTACTTTTATAACCAACACAGCAGGCACTCTTCTATAGTATTTTTCAGCTATTTTTGGTAGAAGATATATGCAATTGCACTGCTCTTCATGCTTTCGTTTTGAGCGTGCAGAAAATATTAGAAATAAATCGCTACCTGAGATTATTTTAGCACTCAAATGCTTAGTTTGAGTCCGATTAAGCATTCCCTAAATGTATTTTCTTTTATCTAATATCTTAGAAAAACTGTAATGGGTTAATTTGCCCTACCTGATCTAGAATTTGATGCAGAATCTTCTAAATACATACATATTGTTAATTAAGTATTTATATACCCAGTGAAAAACCTGGTTTTTTTAAACTTGCAAACACAGCTCCAATATGTATTCATTTAAGAAAAAATGTTTTTCCAGCTGAATACAGTACAGCTACATGCAGAAGCTTAGATGCTTCAGAAGTTAGATGGGCTTGTAGAAACTAATGATTTTTATGCTTACTTTGAATTAAAATAGCAATGAGATTAGTAGCAATAAAGATTTGCAATGCTATATGTGTGTGTGTGTGCGCACATATATAAGTATACACACAATATATATAGTATATACGTGTCAGAGTATGTACACAAGCATGTGCACATATATCTATGTTTAATAAAGAAATACACTTACATAGGTTTTAACTGGGAGATGATACTATTTCCCGCTCAGGGAATTAATTTTGGTGCCAGTTTCTAGCAGGAAACCTAGCTCACTGAGTACTGCCTTTGAACCTGCTCTCTTCACTCAGGCCACGCTTCCAGTAGGACAAGGTCTAACATTGGTTAGACTGGAACAGGAGGGGGAGCTCTCACTGCACCAGCCAGGAGAGGGGAGGACGAGGTACCCAAGCCAAGGAAAAGAGGGGGAGCGACCAGCAGCTGCTGTCAGAAGCAGGTGAGATGTGCCCTCACGCTGCTCCCACGTACTGTGGTTCCTTCACCAAAGTGGAGAACTGGGCTTCTCCAGCCCTTACTCACGTCACTAACGAAAAAACAAGGTTTGGCTGAAGTGATAAGCAATTCCAGGTTATATCCATGGCTTGCAGCAAAGGAAGCGCCACTTGCAAGGCTCTCAGTTTGAAAGCACGTTTGTATTCTCATCCTGATGCAGCACCGCGCTTGCTAGCTACAAGCTAGGCACTAAACTGGTAAGGTCGTGTTTGTTGAAGGCAGTGAGTTCCAAAATGCTGTCCAGAAAAAAATATGGAAACTGCTATTATTTTTACATTGTGAATACTAAAAAGAAAAAGATAAGGAAAGGAAGAAAAAGGAAGGGATGGATAGTGGTTATTATGTGAACTAGCTCCCTCAGTGCGATAGGACAAGGGCAACTTACTTTCTGTCCTGGTTTTTGAGGGTTTGGGTTTTTCCTCTGTCAYATAACATCCTGGTAGAGGAGGAGGCTGGCTGTGCAGCAGTCAACGAGCTGTCATTCCCCTGTCCCTCACAGCCCCTGCCTGTGCTATAGGTGTGGAGCAGAGGGCCAGTCCCACCTCATTCCGGGAGCAGATCCTCACCATTTAATCCATTTCCCATTCCAGCTCTCTCAGGACAGTGCAGCAAGAAACTACCCCTTGCTTGAAGCGAGACTTCAGTCAAGCCTGTCTGAAATTATTTCATGTTTGCTCACTTGTAATCAGCCAAAGCTATTCTGACATGCTCATATGTGCTGTTATATTTCCCTTAAGAAATAATGTGAAGATCAAGAGATTCCAGTATTAACATTTTTTTCCCCAAAAAGACAGCCATGTCCCCTTGAGTCTGATAAAAGCTTTTTCCCAAAGCTTCCGCAGAGGTAAAGTCCATCGTTTTGCCTGCACTGTCTCATCCTAGTGCTTTATAAACTCAATTTGGGGTGTACAAGGACTTCAGGAATAGCCTCCCTCCAACCTTTGTCTGAGGTGCCAGTCAATGTGGCTCCTTAGGGCTACATTTCTGACCTCCACACCAGAGTGGTGAAAGCCAGCCTGAGACACCACCAGTGCAGTGACAGCATCCCGAGACCTGCATCAGCCAGAGCTCTGAGATGACTTTTGCCCTCCCCGATTTCATCCCTCGGCAGTTTGTGCCAGGGTAAGCCAAGCTTTGCAGTAGGTGAGGTTATCAGGGAGAACTTCATGCAGAAGGGTAAGGCTCCTTCAAGCAGAGTTTGGTTTGAGTTCTCAGAAGGTCAGCGTGGGAAGTTCCCCATGAAAGCTGAACTTTGATGTTGGCAGCCAAGACAGATTCAGAAGTTTTGGGAACATTTTTTTTGCTTCTTTTTAATTATACGAAATGCAGGAGACCTGTGAATAGGGTTTTTTTAGATTGCACATTCAAATATACAGTATCATAGTATGACAGCAAATTAAAATTCTTATCAAACCCTTTTTTTTTTTTTTAAAGAAATGTACTGTAACTCATAGTGGAAAGTTTGATGAAGAGCAGTATGCCGCTCTGCACAGAAATTCTGCTCTTGTGACTAAATTAAACATCACTGGTTGCTTTCATTTAGATGAACCCTTTTGGAAGTTCTTTTTTTAAAGCTAGCGGATTGGACTTCTAATTTTAACTTTTATGGTTTATAATTAGAAACATTTCCAAACTTGTTTACAAACACCTGCACTTGACAGCGTGTGTCTGCAATTTTAGAAGGACTCACTTGTCACTTCCAGTGGAGGTTGGGAGGGCATCTGAGTTCTTTGTGTTTGTGCAGTTAGTTTCAGGACACTGGAACAAAAGTGCATTTTTTAAAATAAGGTTACAAATCTGTGATGTTTTGCGAGGGGGTTGCATGCACCTAATCAGCAAATAGGTCTTATCGACTAGCTGTGGATTATTTCAAAGTCAGGAGGATTGTTAGTTAGTGGCCATTTGGAACAAGACTCAAACTGGCACCCAAAGCAGAAATTCTGGGAACTAATTTTAGCAGTTTGGTCTCAATTGGAGAAGATGGTTTACAGGTTTTCTGTATTATCTCTTCTTCAAACATAACTACTTTCTTGTCAGCTGTCCTTCAGAAGTTATTCGGAAAGAGTTTAAAATGACTTTTGAATAAACTGTTGAGTTGTTTTTTTCATACRAAGTTAGAAGTTGCTGAACATACAGTAAAGCAACTGAGCATGGTTCCCCTCGAGCTTGAGTGGGACGGGTATGTTACACAAGTCTGTATGCAACTTGTTTGCAATAGGGTTCATATCATGCTATGTTACTCATTGGTCAAGTATATAATCACGTTAGAGGTAATCAAAATACTTTAGAAAAAAACCCCTTTGGCTCCTCATTATGCTTGGCTCCTCATTATGCTCTTTACACCTGAGTTTTAGCTGTATCACATAGGTTAACAATGTCGCTTATCAATTTCTAGTATAATAGGAAAGATTATCCTTGCTAAAAATTGATGCCGTGTGGGAGGGTGGCAGGAAGAACTCTCCAAATACGCTTCAAGGGTACAGCTGAACCAGAGGTAGTCAAAGCAGACTTAAGCAGTAGTGGCATAAGGTGTCCTATTGATTGCTTTATGCTCTTGTTGTTACTAATTAGTATGAAAAACTCTGGTTAATTAGACCAGCCTGTTTGGCTGTTGTGTCCTCTGCTGGGAACCATGGTCAACCTTAAAGAAACTCCAATATAGGTGAGGATAAGGAGGCCACGGAGCAAAATGGTTTTTATTTTCTGCTGTTTTGTTGTCCCAAAAAGAATGGACCTGGATCCAGATGAGGAATCCGTATTAATGTCAAAAGATCGTGTCCTCAGAGGTGCTTACTCTCTATCAATTTCACTGAGAGTTGATATAAGTGGAATTAGGCACCTAAATACCTTTGTGTACGCATGTTCTTTGAAGTTAAACCTGTAGTCCGCAGCCTGTATCTTGTGCTTGACCCCTCTGCAGAGCACACAGCATATACTCACTGGGGGGCTCTTCCAAAGCAATTGCTTATAAGTAAACAAACAGATAATTAAATAAAGCTTTTGGAGTACAGCATACAGGTCTGAAGAATTAGTTTTTTCCATCTGTAAAACAGCTGTGCCTCATAGCTGTATTTCTGAATTCCTTTAAGGCAATACGATTTTAACAAGCATTCACTTTCTATGGCAAACAGGCATTTTTTTTTTTTAAATTTACTTTTTAAACAAGCAGCCTAGCCAAAATTATGATGTTACTTAGATAGTACACAGCATGATTTCTTAGCAAGTATGGCTGCAATTAATAAATTGTGTTGCAGCCACGTTAGGCTGTTACCATCTTTGAAAATAGCTTCAAACACAGCTTACAAGCTCCAGTGTTGTCAGGGTCCCAGTTGATCAGAGTTAGAAATACCTACCATTTTAGAAATTGCTCATGATTCAAATATGACCATAGAAATTAGATTCAAGTGGAATTTAATGCCACTTCTCGCTTAACTAGAAACTTCACAAATTTTATTGTGAATTATATCTGGAGATAGCACTTTCCCAATTGATGTACTGAGGGAAATGTCGCTTCATGCCAGTGTTATCAGTTTTCCTCTATTTTTGTTTGCTTGTGTCAGCTCTATGCCCACTTTCCTAAGTGTTAATATGTAGAAATGTTTCCAAAAGGTTAGGGGAAGCTCAAAAGCAAGAACTATGCAAGTGTGGAAGGATCCACCTATCCAGCAGAGCCTCGAAAACACGCAAAAACCTCTTTGATGTCAGAAGTCTTGACTGACCGTGAAGTTAGCGACAAGCTTTCTCAGATGTACGTGACAAGAAAGGAAGACCATTATGGAATATTTGTGTAGTTATCTAACCTGCATAAGCCTGACTGATTCTTTGGTGTGAATCTTTGGGTGAAGTGGAGCGTATGGTGTATGAGTGAAACGATCTGTTCTCAGGATAATCTGCCTAACTCCTCTAGGGAAAAACATGGAAAAATCTCTCTTTTGGTGCATTTAAAGGGATATTGTCTTCCTCAGAAAGTGGTAATTAAGGTAAAYGGAGGAGTCGTAGAAAAAAGGAAAAAGATCTTCAGAGTTCTGCTTTGGTTCTTCGCACAATAACTCTCACTTCAGGTAAAATTGTTACTCCTCGCAAAGAATCCCATGGTATGATTGAATAGTTTGAGCCACAGCACGCATGGTATACCAGCGTGATTTAAGAATTGAATTCGTATCCAGGTAGCTGGGCATATGAAGGTATATCATATACTATCATATACCCTAAGAGGGGAAGCTCTGGGAGGCAATATCTGGTTGCGGTTAGAAATCAGCCATGGATGTAAGGTGACTGCTTGTATATTGCCAAAGGGAGTTAATGTAGGTTCCCAACCCATGAAGTCCCAGCATCAAAGTTATGGCTGCATCCCCAGGGCTGGAACACATTGCAAATCCCTGAGATGCAGATGCTTTGCCCGCTTCTCCCATGGGACGTAGCTATAAACCAGTTTTTAAAAGTACATAAATAGGTGTAAAACATGCATTTTCCATAGAAGTAATGAAGGTAAAGAGGACTGTGATTATTACTACAGCCTATTGCAAATTATCTGTAGACTAAATTTTTGCAGTTTCTTATTACTGGTGCGTATGGTTTATATGAGCAGCTGTTTCATATTTCTGAAGTAATCCTGTGCCATAAAAATATGTGGTTTTCCTTCTTAAGGAAACTGTTACATGCCAGTTGTACCCCAACTGAAAGGACCTAGAGCAAATGTGTATGAAGTGAAACTGCTTCAGGATAACCTGCCTTGGTTTAGGGGACAGTTAATGATAAATTTATTTTTGTGACCTGTCTGCCAAGTATTTGTACACTAATTAGGTCCTATTTTGATGGCAGAGCATGTGAGCTTGTAAGAAACCCCTTGTACAGGATGGGAAGGGCAAGGGGATTTTTGGCCCTAGTGAGTGCAAAACCCATCTTCTTTACGTAGCATCACCTAAATGTGGGCATTATTTCTGAGAAGCATATGAATCCCTTGGCTCCTATGGAGGCACTTCTTAAATTGGCTCACGGGAGTAGCTGTAGCCAGCTAAGATGCTCAAGAGTAGAGCACTGGCGAAGAAACTGAACTGACTCAAAGCATAATCATAGTTTTTAACTTTATATAATGTCTTTTGCAATATAGTAGAAAATTACCTTTATGACTAGTGGCAGGACCTGTTGTATAAGTAATCCAGCCATGGCACTGGTTCGTATCTCGCTTTTCACTTGAACCTCTCTGCGATGCAGGTCTTGGAAGAGTGAGTGCCTGGTGCAGTCTCTGCCTGGCTCCTTGGTAAGTCATTCAAGTCTATCTTTCTGTACAGTCACTTTCCAAACTGCTGAGCAAAAATAAGGAAATTTTTCATAGAGTGCTTTAAAAGAGAGCTGCTAATCAATTTTTCTTATTATTTTATGCCCTGTGCTTTTTACACCACCCCCACCAGCTGGTTAATCATGCAAAAGCTGAACACTTCATTAGCCAGAACATGTTTGCCCATGGGCATTTCTGTAGTAAATTAGTTCTTTCTATTTATACAGGTAAGTCATGGCCAAAAGTCTTTAAGGTGCCAAAGGTAAGGGTTCGAATTAATTCTTTTTCTGAGTTTTTCAAGAGAACTAGGTTTAACTTTGCGCGCTGTTGATTTGAAATTACTTTTGAATTAAAGATAGCGTGGCTAAAGGAGCATTCTCAGGCTGTTCTGAAATACACTGTGTCTTTCTGGATCTCAAATTTGGCCTTTGTAGTACAGCCTGCCTTAAAACAAACCAACCAACCAACCAACCAAAAGCACGTGCATGCACCCACCTGTGTGTATATATGTGTATATACACATACACACACACATACACACACAGTATCTACATCTACATGCAGAGACTCTGCTTGTTTGAGTGGCGTGTGGCATATTGACCAGTGTTTTTCCTTTCTTACTCTATGCCTTTTAAACTATTAATTGAAAATATGTGGTTTGTAGATGCTTTTTTTCCCTCAAATCAAATGGTGCCCTCTGAAAGCCTAGTTTAGCTCGACAATGAATTTAGCTTTCAGGCTTTGGCCATTGCAGTATTGTTTGAATGCCACCATTTCCTGCAATCAATGTAATTTTATATCTACTTGGAATAGAAAGTCAAGATGGTGATTGCCTTAATTTAACTCAGTGTTGTATTCATTAAGGAGCTGATCCCGAATTCCTTTCAGATCAAAGTCTGTCTTGATTTCAGTGGAACCTTTCGGCGCACAAGGTGTGCGGTAGCCTTCTAAAATGTTGTCATTGTGACTAGTGAATAAAAACTAAATGTGTTGCTAAATTTAGGCTGTTGCTCATGTCAGCTTCCTTTTCTAAATGATGGTAAGTGCATTCCATAAATAGTATGCCTCTTATGTTGTCATATCTCTTTGGCTTGCTTTGCAGTATTTTACAGGATATTTGCAAATGAATTTTGTGTTCAGTAGGCAGGGGATGAAAATAACACTACTCTTTGGGACTCCATTAACCCGCAGCTAATGAGGAACCATTTCAAGGGCTGGATGAGTGTAATTCAGATTAGCCTGCGTGCCAGGCTGCTCTGCTCCCGCTCAGGCTTGCGCCATGCCGTGCTCTCACCGCGGTCTGGAGGGACAGAGCCCGGTGCGGCACAGCTGGCACTCTGGCACGGGCTTTTGTCCGTTAAGTTTTCTGTGCTTCAGTTCCCCTTTTGGAAGGTAGGAGAGAAGAGCGAGTGTGTGTGCGTGTGTGTGTGTGTGTAGATAGGTAGATAGGTAACAGTGATCTTGACCTCCATAGTCAAGTGTTTTGAGATGTAATGAAATACTCTACAAACACTACACTTGTGCTCGCTGGTTGATAGCATTGTTACTTGTAGAAAAGGGTACTACATGATGACAGTAAAGGTGGTCCAGACTGGCCCTTAATTAATTTTATTTTCAAAATCTATATTAGTGACTGTCATGAGGGCACCTGGGCACTTTACATCAATAAAATAATCAATTTAAAAAATGTGTGGAGCAGAACTCTGTGTTCACTGACAAAACTCCTGTTCCCTGTTATGACTAAAGGTCAGTCCAAGGCTGGCCAAGCGAGTAGGACTCGCATTTCTGCGCCTCGGCGCTTGCCAGACGCGGCTCTGGCGGAACACCACCGGCAGCAGCTTYCAGATGCCCGCAGTCCCTGCGGAGAACGTCTTGCTGCTGGCCAATGACTTGTTAACCCCCTGCAAGTCTCAAATTGGTTTCAGGACCGATGGAAAAGGTGGAGAAAGACTAGTTCAGAGGCCAGCCCCAATTAAAAATGTGACTTTGCCAGTTGCGAGCAGCCCACTGAAGTGCAGGGACTCGGTGGAGCTGTGCTGCTGGAGTAAAGAGAGAGAGCAAGAGACCTCCTTCTGAAGAACAGGCTAGAGGTCTTTTAACTGAAGAAACTTTATTGATGATAAATGTTACATTATGCAAGCTTAGCAAATCCTCTAGGAATATAATGCTTCCCAGTTTTTTCTTAACGTGTTAATATTTTATGATACCTGTGCATTAAGGGCCAATTCCTACAATGTTTAAGTGAGTTTGGGCTGCTAAATTGCCTTTATGGACTTTTAAAAAAACACTACTGGTCACTACAGATTAGCTAAATTCCCAATCTCGCTTAATATGCTGATGATATAAAATCAGCTTGTTTCTGTTTTTCATGCATTAAGTGAGCATATGTAATTAAATTAAATATTGTTGCAAAGCTGCTTTATATTTATTTGTATTAGTACATTTGGGGCAATAATCCCATTTTAATACATATCAAATTGTGCGAACAGCACTGAAATGAAGAGTTCCTGGACACGGATGTAATTTTTTAAATGTGAAATGATAAAATATTTTGATGTCTTGAAATCCAATTGAACTCAAGCTGAGCTTAAAAATGCAAGATCTGATTCAGGAGAATTCAGTCCCATCTGGCTGGTGGGTAGCAGGTGTGCAGTGTGTGTGTGTAAGGGAGGGAGGTGATTGCAGGGAGTGAAACATTTCTCTTTTCCTGTAAAGCTTTAATTCCAGTTTAATGCTGTGGTCTGAGGCTCTCTGCAGTTAAAGTTCTTGCGTAACTACCAACATCTATTGTTGGTCTCCATTTCTAGACAACGTAATGGTGATGGTGAATGGCAGAAGCAAGTAAGTGTACAGCATTATGGAGAAATATGGTTTCTAATTCTTAAAATTTTGATTTAGTTTCTGATTACACCCAAGACTCTTCGCGTGGGAGAGTGTGTTTTTACAAATTGATACATACGTGATCCTTGAAGACCGAATGAGAAAGGTTTCATTGCGGCGTTCGGTATCAAGGTCTTTTTGAGAGTTGTGGCATGTTCCCACAGCAACATGGAGAAGGTTTGTTTTATCTATTTATTTTTATAAAAGCAAAGAAAATGTGTTATGCAATTTCTAGTTTCAGCAGATAATAGACATGTTCTACATCTTTTTATTACTGCGATTATAATGAAGGAGTTTTTTTAATCTTTAAAAGTATTTTAACAATCGCATTAGATACTTCAAGCAACTCTATGGTCCCAATTTATACCTTGTAACCTTCAGAAACTTGTCCCAGCCATTCTTATTTTCCTCTTTCTCCTTCCCTTTGTTCATCATTTGATCAGATACTGCCAGTTACCCTCTGCCTCTGCCTGGGAGCTTTTTACTTAGGAGGTTTAAGAACCTGCTCTTCCTTGACTTTTGGCATTACTATCAAGTCAGCTCCCTTTTACACTCCTATCAAATCTCCCTCTTCCAACTTTTAAATATTTCCTGTTCCTTTTATTTGTTTTCATTGCTATATAACTTCGTTCTGTAAAGTCTTTCGGCACATGTGGTTTTTATGGAGTTGGCACGCAAAGCACTACTTACTTAACAAACTAAGCAAGAAAACAGTCGTACTTCTTTTCTAGTTTTTGACTTCACACTACTACAGTAGATGACACTTTGCCACTGTATTTCACAGGGTTTTTTCATGGTGAACTGACTTTAATTTCTAATTTAGAGTGGAGCTGGTGCTGTGTTGCCAAGGGAAGTCCATCTGTTTTGACAGACAAAATGATAAGCGTTTCTCTGGACATCCCTGTAAAGATCTCCCTTTTATTTGTTTGCTTTATGAAGTTAAATGGAAGAGGTCACCCCCTTTGACAGAGTAAATTCTTTTTTTCTAGCAATAGGGCTTTGCATGAAAACATTTTTTTATTAAGCAAGTCATCCATACTGCACCGTAGGCTGTTCGAGTGTAACAGTATGTTACAGTCTGCAAAGTTAATGTAGTTAATATTCAACTGAACTTTTGGGGGGTTGCTAATCCCTTAGGCGGGCTTAGCAGAAAGGGCAAACATATTTATAGCACTTTGAATCAGACTGCAGTGAACAAGTAAGAGTATGTGTTATACCATGCAAATGTTACACAATTTCAGGAAAGCTCAGTGCATAATCATCTTTTAATAGTATTTAAGTTGGTGAAATATCTTGTCTGTAAGCATCAGAGTTGTTGGTTCAGTGGACACCAGGTCTGTTAAAATGAGACTCTGTGAAAGGTCTTGAGGTTCCTGTTCTGGTGATAAATTCTGTAAGTTCTGAACAGATTTATGGGCTGTTTAATTAGGAGCTAACTGTATTCTTAAGCTCTGTCATTTGTATTATTCCCTAATAGGATTTCATTGGACTTTGTCACGTATCTGAGTATGACTGAGTGTGTGCAGGGTTGTCAATAGCCTATTCCATATAGACCACGGTCTCTTACTATCTTTGTAGAAGTAAAAAGATCATTCCTGAATGATCTTTCCTCCGGAGTGGAAGTGTGACACTGAGTAGAGTTTGCTTTGGTTAGAGCCGTGGGCGCACTGGGCAGAAGAAACAAGAGTTAAGTCACGAGTTGCGGGAAGTTGATAGAGAAGCTGAAGTGCTCAGACTAAGAATGTCCAACAAGGAGGGTTACGTTTCTGTGAGACAGAAACTCTCCATATTTATGTCACGGACAAAACTTGCATTGAGTGTAAGGTTATATGGAAAAGCACATGAAGGCCCTGTAATGATACCAACCCATCAGCAGCCAGAGAAAAAGAAATTATGATCTTGGATTTTCCACAGAATTTGATTGTGTGGAGTTTTTAGTCGAACAAATAAGAGGTCCATCAACTGGTAGTCAACAAAAAGTCATTCATACATTTTTTATTTTATTTTGAGAGAGAAATTAATACAATTGCTAACAGCTGTAGTCTGTATGGTAGACTTTTAAGGTGAACTTTTGGTGCATACAAACACAGAACACAGGCCTGGCAAAGCGGCCATTCTATTCTAATTAAGATTTTGTAATATATTTTACATTTTGGCTATTTCTTCCTTTTTTTTTTTTTTTTGATATTAAATATTGGAATGAGTGAATCCAACATGGAACTTGACCTTAAAGGGTGCTCGGACACCTGGATTTATGCATGTACTCAAGTAATTTATTGATTTGTCACCTTACCTGCACCCACTCCCTTCCTTTTCCTTTTGCTCTTTGTGAACTACATTGGCCATTCATAGTCCTTCAGGAAAAAAAGACCTACAAAATAATTGATGTGTCAGTTGTTAGGAAAAATAGGAATATGTTGATAAAGATTTTCAAATCTTTTTATTTATTATATTTTCAGTTAAAAATAAAATTCCTGAATACCAGAGTAAGTTAAAATTTTGTATTGGAGTTGTTTATATCTGAAGTACCAGAAAATAACTAGTTTATTCTATGCAAAATTTCAAATTCCAGAATATATTAAAATATTAGCTCAAAGGTCAAAAGCCTCTCCCAAGGAAGGAAGAAAATTAGAAGGGAATTTGGGCTAATCAGGTTAAGACCCAGTAGGTCTGTAATGGGTGCGAAGGGACGATGTGGCTGACACTGATGTGGGTTCCTTTGGTTCCTTATCCTGAATGTCCCCAGCTTGTCATTTGATCAGCTTCCATGCAAATCCTAAGCAAGACTCAACCTTATGCCTCGACATTTATAATGAGACTCCATAACACTGCTGTCATTTTATTAAACAGTAAATACAGACATCCATAGTAAACGCCTAACTTCACAGAGTATGCTGGTGAAGGTGTGCTGGATCTTAGCTACACATCCTGCAGCCATCTTGGAGCTTAGAAAGAAATGAAACCATCTGTAGTTTTATTGGGAAAACAAAGAGTTAACACTCCAGTGATGTTAACTGGGATAAAAGGTATGTGTGCGTGTGTGTTACTGTGCTGTACTCTATACATTTATGAGCTCTTTTTATAGTAGCATTCCCAGCAGCATTCCCAGGAGCAGTCCAGGTCCAATCAGGACTGGTATGCCATTGTGCGAGGTGTTGTTCTAATTCATGTGTAAATGTGGAGTGGTTGCTGCCCTGAGGATATTACAGTGAAATTACAAACAGGATAAAAAATAGTAGGAGGTGTGGAGGAGAAGGAGGGCAGCTGCAGCAAGGTGCACTTGTCTCGTCAGGGTTGTGGTACGTACAGCCTGATACCAAATGATGGGCATTTCATTTATTTATAAGTCTGCTGCCTTCAAAACAATTAGCCTCGTTGTCTTTTGTTTGTGTCTTAGTTATTTAAACAGAAATGTAGCAAGTACGAAATGAATCGCTCCTGAGATCCTTCTAGCCTCCTGTTCTGTCTCTAGCAATGACCAACCCCAGGCGCCTCAAGGAAAGTTGTAAGAGCCTCACAATGGGCAGACATGGGATAATCTTCTCTCTACACGTTCTCATCCTAATCTTTCATTATTAGGGATTAATTTAAGCTTTGAAGTATGAGGTTTAAAAAAAATGTATTTGTTGTTCCCCCTCCTCCACCATCAACCTTGTTTAAAGCATGAAATATCCTCCCAAACCTGTGATCTGAGCTGTTCTTGGGGTAATCCTACCTGCTCCTTGGTGTGCTGACCAAATCTGCAGCTTGGGAACTACAGTGGTGGTTTTGCTTCCGCCGATGCCAGAGGGCACCGGTAGATCCTTTTCTGCAGGGAGGTGGGTGAAGGCAGAAGCATGTTGAGCAGTTATGGCCTGGGTGTTCCCATGTCGCCCTAAGACAAAGCTGCGGTGCTGTGGCTGGATCTCGCTCCTTTCTTTTAATATTTTAGTGGCTAATCTGCAGTAAAGCACAATAGGAAATAACCATAAATAAATCTGGGAACCTATGTATTAATTTCTTTCGCTCGCTGTGTACATATGAGCAGCTTGCAATTTGCATATGTGAATCTTGTCATAACAATTTCGGGAAGTGATTTGTTAATAATCAAGTTCTCAGAACAGCTCTAAATCAGTAATTGATGTAGGTCTGGATAAAGCAAGCCTTCCGCCTGCCTATTTTGTGGAGCATTTTTGGCAAGTTTCAAGCTAGCGTGAAAACTAGCCATCAGAATAAAATTTAGGACAGCTGGGATGCTTTGCAGTGAAGACTTTTGGCTCCACAGTTCAAATAATCACAATAGCAGCTCAATTTAGCCTTTGGCTGGAAAGGTTTGGCAGGGCACAATGAAAAATAATTATTTCATGGCCTGCTTATTTGTCCCTTAACAAATAAACTCTCTGACCTATGCAGGCTTATGTAAATATGCTGCCGTATGTGGGGTTGTAGAACACTGTCATGTCCCCATTTGGAAATATGTTTTATTTCACCCTCATGCTACAAACTTCTTTTTAGAGTTCTGTTTGGGAAGCAAAGAAAGGGATAGGAGGTATTGGATACTGAAGCCCAGACAGCCAGGCACAGAGTCTAAAAAGCCATCTAACAGTCGTCTTTCTGAAAACACATCCATTAGTATGCAGTGTTTTCACTGCTGTAATAATAAGAGCAATCATGATACGAACAAGTCCGTCTCTTCACAGCCTTCCCACGCGGGATGGAGAATGACAGCTCCTAAAGCATTTGGATATTTGCCTGAATGTATGCTGCTTAGCTAACCACGGTTCAACTTGCTCTCCATCTTATGGCTTCCCGGATATCCTTCTCAATTGTTTCAGTGACAGCTTAAAATGTGAGACTTGGAGGGGGGAGATAAAAGCCTAGTGAAAGGCTTTTTGTGTGTGTTTTTAAGGGGAAGTTTTATTACACTTGATGATGGGGAGACGTGCCACACTATTTTCTGTTCCTACGATTTCAGTATTTGCACTTTCTGTTGTACTGGCAGCAGCCGATCCATAACGTTGTCTTTCTGTTTCCCACTCTGGAGGGGGAAAATACACAGAAGAATACAGATTGATGGTTTTGTCTTCTGACACCACCATTTTGGTTCTCAAACAGTAAAAGAAAGCCTTTTTCCCAATGATCCGAAAGATCTCTCTAGAACATCTGCTTTTACACGCTCATGCACATACGCGCACACACGTGCACGCACACACTCTCACTAAGGTGGCTATGATCTGTTTTTAATAGTGGCACTTCTTCTCAAAGTGTCATTTAAAAAAACATCAGCAGTCATGTCATGCATCGGGATGAATTTCTAAATGTAAATGAGATTCCCTCAGTAATTTATTTACATTTGTTTTCAGCACAACAAATGAGACATCACGTAGCTTCATAATTTCCCATGACCGAGTCACCAGCATGAGGTGTGTAATTTAGCCTGATTTAAGATGCTTATCTAGAGGTTCTTGCAMCAATACCTGGTGGGCTTTTTTTATACTACTTTTTGCTGTTTTTTAACCCATCTACTTCACCTCCTTCTCTGTTTTTCAGTTGAAAAAGAAGTAGAAATGTGTCTGCTTCTTGAGGCCTTTTTTCAGCAGAGCTGAAAGGGATGGTTTTGTTGCCTTGTTTTGTATATTATTTTCCCTGCCATTTCCTTCTCATTTGGTAAAAATCATAGGAGGCTTCCAGAACATATCTTGATTTACAATCTGATGATGCAGGAAGGAAATGCTGATYGTGGACATTTCTGATGGAAAAATGTTTGTCCAGACATGACGCATGAATGGGAAGTGTCCTGCAGGTGTTGGGTCTCACCTTTTTTCAGTTGAAATACCAAATCTTAGGCCTGGTCTTGGCTCTGCTACTGACTTAGAGTTTCTGATCTGCCTGTGGCTGAAGTGATACTTACATTGAGAGGGGATGTGAACGCCAGTTTTCAAATAATGTGGACACAGTCATGTACTACAAAACTCATTTATTTTAAGCCTGTAGTTGGAACATTTAGATGTCTAACTACTTGCTTGAGTATTTCAGGTAGGTAGATGATTAAAGGTGCAATGTACCATGCATACAATTTTGTACCTCTTATCTTGCAGTCTCAGTTAAGGCTTGACTAAAAATCAGGGCAATAGCTTTTGCTCTTTCACAGGGTAACAACACAGAACAACTGTGAGACTTGATGAAAGTTACTGGTAGTACAGCAGCAGTACAAAATGCTATGCTATATAATTATGCTGTGGCAGTAGTTTGGGATGTTACTGTGCAAAAATACTGTACATCTTTATGGAGGTCCGCAGGGTTAACCATATGTGGGTGTTCTTTTCCCCACTGAGAGGAAGCATGACATTTCTTTGTGYTCATTCCAAAGCAAAATTCAATGTCTTCTTTTAAACTGCATAAGCAGATTCCAAACAGGATAGATTTGGAGTGGTTTTTAATGTGCCTTGTACGTACTAGGACCCAGTTCAGATTTAAGTTTTGGCCTGCTGGCCATTTCCTTAACGTTGCATGGATCTAGCACCAAATTATGCTGATGACGTGTCTATCACCAAATTATTTAAAGAACTGCAGTTAAGTTATAGAAATCTTCCAGACAAGCAGTGCTCTGGGCAAATTATTTCATCAAAGTTATTTTCCATGGTATACTTAAGCAAAAGCTTACAGGAACAACATGAATCTTTTTTTGGTATGTGATCATGCATATGTGGTAACAGCCCCCTTTTTAGAAATAGCTAGCTTTCTACCTGGGAAAACAGAAGGAAATCATGATATGAAAATTAGTGATCCCTGTGTTTTCCTCAGTTTGAAGCAAAAGTTTTATGTTACGGAAGTGCAGGACTTGGGCCAGCAGTAGGATGGCCATTTCTGCACTCTGTCAGCTCATTCTAGGTCTTGGGACTTTTTTTTTTTCCGTAGACTTATAACTGCACACCTCTGTGCACTTGTAAAATCAGGTACTGCCCAAGCACATCAGCTGGCTTTACCAGTTCTTTGCCACATCCAGGCCCAGTGGTCACTGTCCACTTTTACAGGGAAGTACATTTGCATATCTGAAGGCAGTATAGGCTTTTACTGCATTACACCAACCTCGCAAGATTTGAGCTGCTGTATGATTATGAAATGTACAAAAAGAATATAAATCCTAAAAGCAGCCCTAACTCCCTATTAAAACTGGCATCCTTTCAAACTCTCTTCCAGAGTTTAGAAATATAGTCAGGGTAGAACATCTATATTTGGGTTTATAAGTAATGGTCATACCTACTGGTTCACTTGGAAAAACATTGGCATAGATCACTATTTAAGGACTCTGGATGCAGTGTTTATGTTTAGCTCAGTGTTTTTTATCACTGCATATTTTCTTTTAGTATTCCATTTTAACATGTTTGCACTGTGAGACAAGAATGCCTTCCCAGCCTCTGCACGGTTGTGCGCTTTTTGTTTAGTGAATACAGAAACTCAGGTTTTAAACTGACTCCCATGCATAAATTCTACTGGGAAAACAGGTGCTTAAAATCTGTGTTTTCCAAACCCCTCTCCGCCCATATCTTTAGCCACATGTAGATGGCAGACTCGAATGGGACCTCTGCACTCAGGGCCCAGATGTTGAAAACCTTACCCACGTGAGGAAGGACCTTACCCATGTGAGGAAGGACAGCAGGCTCAGAAACACGTGAGAGCTAAAGGTCTTTGCAAACTGAACATCTGATTTAACCTAATTTCCGTCTGGCATTGGGCTGTGTTTGTTGTTACGTGAGGACTACACAGATCTGGGGAACCCACTCTGCAGCTCTGGGTGGACTCAGTCCAGGCACATGAGAGGTGGGACTGCAATAGCTGGAGTTTCATTACGTTGTTTGAGGATTGTTTTTTTTTTATTGGCAGGATGCGAATGTATCTGAAAGTTGGATCTCCTTTACTCCTGATCCTTAGCAGATGCAAGTCTGATTAAGAGCCCCCTTAATTTGGATATGCTTTTAAAGACAGGAGGATACTTAAAGCTAGGTTTGTCAACAAAATGGAGGAGCTATGCTCTCGGGGCCCATTAACAGTGGTGCCAAGATGGCCGCCGCTGCACAAATACTGGGAATTAAGTTTCTAAAGAACCCAAGAAGCTCCAAATTGTATATCTCAAAAGTTCTTTACTCCCCAGTTGTAATCCATATCTCACTTATTGCTAGAGTCAACAGTCTAATAGTAACAAAAAATACAACCTTTCATCATCTATTGATTTTCAGTCTTTAAAAACTGACAATAAGCTGTTTTTTGTCCAATTTCTCAATAAATAGGAACATTTATTGGTTTTTCAGTTTTATTGTATTACCTTAGAATATATTTTACTGCATAGAGTTGGTAATGTAGCATCAGAAGACATGTTTACGTTCAGCAAGTAACTTCTGAAACTGCATAGCTCAACTGAGCTATGTAAACAAATTTGTAATACTAGTTTAATTTAGATTACAATGCAGAATACTCAGGCTTGAGCTCATTTTTCTATTTATTCCATTATGATCCTCTAACTAATGGAGGAGGATTGCCATAAAAAATAATTACAGTAGAACATCAGTAAAGGTGAACATCTACTTTCTTTCCTATCTGAGGGAGAGGGAGGAATTTTGTAGGTAAGTAAGCATCACAATATCTGGGTTTAATTCCTAGAAATCTGCCACAGACAATGTTGTACAGGTTGGGCAAGTCATAAATTCTGTCTGTGTGATACTGTGTGTGAAACGATATGGCATGAACATCTTCTTTGTCAGCGACCTCTGTTACCTTCTCTCTCCTTTTAAAAAAGGAAAGAAACTGGAATATGATTTAGCCGTGATAGACCTTGGGATGTGGATCCTGAGTGGCCTCCCCACCGCCACCTGCCTTCACGGTGGAAGGTTACCTGGTGGGTTTTTTCCTTTCCAGAACCTGGCAGGAGACACTGAAGATCAACAGTTGCCTCTTGCTTGCTCTTGTGATGAGAAATGGCAATTTGATGATATTTTTATCCCTGCTGTAGAAGCAGTTTAAGCTTTTTTTTTTTTTTTTAATTAAGAAGCAGTTAATTTTTCTTCTGGTGAGATTTGTCCCCACAGCCAAAGACAGTAAGGTCTCAGTTGTTTCCATCCTACCACCAGAAAACCTGAGGTGGAGGTGCCACTGCTGAGGTGGGGATGTACAAAACAACCTCTGCTTTAAACCGGCTGTGCCACTGCGCCTCCAGTACTGGCCTTTGCAGACCCAAGTGGTTCTTCTACTTTGAGGCTATCAGAGTGATCATCCTGGCAGGCTTCTCAGCCGAAAAATTTCACCTAGGTCATGAAACATTTTCCTATACACTGTGAACATAGACACAGTTCTGGCTTATGTTTCATAACCATTGTGCAGTAAGCAGAGAGAGAACCATTTGGGCAAAAGGCTTCATTTTTGGTGAATTGGGTGCGATTCTGCAAGGCATGGGCTCTTGCTCATAACCTGCTGTGGATCTTGCTGTCATCTCTGCCTCACAGGATCTGATGCACAAGGAGTTAATAGATATCCAATGACCAAAGCCATTCATATTTCTCTTTATATATAGAAGTGAAGTGGAGCATGTAAAATTAGAAAGCAGAACCAAACCTGAAATTCTCTAACTTTATGACTAGTGTGTGTGTGTTATTTTCCCATGATCTTTAATTACATTCTGTTCTGGAGGGGGGAGAGGGGGAATGCTAATCTGGTGCACCAACTGGGGGAAAAACAAACTGTTTTACAGCGGGAGTCTAGATGACAGCACACAGCAAATGCAAAATTTGACATTCATATGAAAGTGAGCTAAGCAAGACCAATAGAAGAGAGCCAAAATGACTGCAGCAAGAGGAATACAAGTGGTTTAAGGAAAGCACAGTTTCTCTATTTATTGAAATACCACAGCTGACCTTTAAGGTGGTGGTGATATGATGTAGATTTTGTAGGGCAGCACCAAGAGAGATGGCTGTTATAAAGGGAATGTGTGATTGGATTCATGATCATGCAAAGCTAGGTTTAGAAGAGGATTGCCCTTCCCTGTTTGAACATACTATAGTGGGGTACATCTTATTGCACTGAAGGAATGACACTATTTTCAGGACTGCTGTTTGCTGTGCTTGCTAATGAATTTCCAAGGGGTGTTTGAGCCTGGATATTTACTGTAGAGATGCTTGCAGTCAGTTGGAAGAGATGTGACTGAATGTGAAGCTTAGTTCTGTGTACCTACAATCCTGCTCTCTGTGATTCTGCCTTAAGTTGTATATTCAATATCAGTCTGCAATAGTAAATAATTTATAGGAGTCCAGCTGTGACTTAAGGCTTGTCTACAAACAGCATCCAGGGTGCAGTCATGTGATACCCTTTTTCTTCTCTCACTGGATAAAATAGCCTTTAAAAAACTATTCCCACTTCCAGTCAAAACATTAAAACCAATGAACTGGGTGGATGCTTTTGCTGGGGTATGGCAAAAATGGTCTCTGCCCTGTTCTTTGCTTCTGATGTCTTCTTCATCCCCTTGGCTGAGAGCTGGGTCACAGCACACTGCTGTGCTCTCCTGCACCACGGGGGGCTGAGTTTCTGTGCAGAAGTGAATGTCATTGCTAACCAGCTTGACTTAGCAGCGCTATAAGCTTGCAAGGTGTAACTATTTATTGGAGTAAGGGGCAAGTGGACAATTTAAAAACAGAATTCCCAGTGCATTCTAGTGTCACATTTGAAAGGCAATGGAGAGTCTGACCTAAAGGTATCCTGTGTAAATAAAGGTTTAGGCACAGGTCTTACCTTGGTCTCTCCACTCTTCTCCCCACCCTTCATGTTCATTAACCTACTATTCAAATGTCAGTAGCAAGTTTTGTCTTGGTGGATAGCATGTTCCAAAGGACCTAAGTTCTAAGGGAGGAGGACCAGGGCAACAATGATGTATGCCAATTTAACACCTTTGAGTGGCATGTGAGGGCATCTCTCCTGCTCCCCAGCAGCTCTAACCTGTGAATTGAATAATCATGGAGCCAATGGGGCAGTATGTCTTATACCTCTCTGCACCAGCTGTGACTGGTGTGGATCCCTGGGGTGATATCAAGGATGAAATGAACTCTTATGTGCTCGGATGTGTCGATTCTGAGCAGATCGTCACTCGATACTCATGTTGTTATCACATTCTGGGCAGTTTACCTCTACCCCCAGGAACAGTTGTAACAGTGAGCTTTAATCTGGATTCCAATTTTAAATCTAACTTTTATGTGAACCCTTAGAAAAAAAAGTTAAATTGTGCCTTGAAAAAGAAAATAAGTGAAAGGTGGAATGAGAGGGTATAGAATAATCAGGATGCTTTTTTCTCTTTGGTAGATGCTAGGAAAGAAAAGGAACATACTATGGATCCTCTCCTCTTGCTCATTGTTTTTTGATCCAGCCCATTACAACACCTTCAATCATTTCCCATCAGCTCTGTCCTCAGAGGCCAGACTTCACTCCCACACCTTTTAGCACTGTGGTGGCTCGGGGCATTCCCTCGGGGCATCCTCTACAATTGCCACTTACCACTCTCAGCTGGAGAAAGCACACTGCGCTTGGGCATCGAAGCCCAGCATCACACTTAAGCCATATACAGGCCACCTGAGATCATTTACATTTTTCATTTTCCTTCTAAAGTAGTTGCTCAAAAGGTACAGTGGCTTTCCTAGCTGTTTGAACTCCTTTGGAAGGCTGTCATTTTGGATCACTAGTCCACCAGTGGCCTATAATTGTTATGCAAAACATTGCACAAACATAACATAACTAATTGCACAATTAAGATTGCTTTCTCCTCATTACCCCATTCATCATACTCCTCATCCACACCTATAGTCAGCATCTGGCATTAACAAAGGCCGTATTTGTCTCATTAATACATTCCTTTTGTAGTCAAAATGCCTTTTGTATATCCCTGTGTTACTTAAGGGTCCCATCAGCGTGTTCAGTAAGCCTGAAAATGGTGTTTAGAAAGYGTTGTAGTGGACATCCCTTTTCCAAATGTTTAATGGGAGTGTAATGCAGTGGTACTGCAGGATACAAGCGCATCAACTCTCAGAGCTCAGAAAAGGGACCTAATACAGACCAGCAAAGGACCCCCGCTTTTCTTAACAATGTTGAAGTAAGTAATACAGTGTTTTGCTGCTTTTCAAAATCTGAGGCAAATAATGCAGGATAGCTTTTCTTCACAGCGGACATTTCAAGGTCATCAGTCCTGTTAGCCTGACGTAAGATGCATAATCAGTTCATTCTGATGGTCCACACCAAAACCAAGCAACCAAACCTATGTTGAAAAGTGCAGGAGGTAGCAGGGAAAAGTCCAAAAATGTCTGTGAAGCAAAACATGAGAAACTGCCTGGTACCCTTACTGCCAGACCTAGGCAGAAGGTTTTGTGCTTGAAGGTATTGAGGGTGTGTTTGCCACTCATGTAAGGACAGGATGGGAGTGCCTTGGATTGGAAGCCTAAGGAGGTCTGCAGCACCATAATTCTTCTTGGGAAAAGGAAATGATGTAACTTTCTACTTCTGGAATCTTTCCCCACAACTCTATAAATTTCAAGAAATAAAACACAAACAGAAAATTGATTTTTGAATGACAGTGAATTATTGTCATTAGAGGATATGTAGTTTTGTGTCAAGGGAAAAAAAAACTCAGTGTACTATATGCTACTTTCTGAAGCATTACTTAATGTACCAGTCATTGCTGGGAACATGGAGTCCTTTTAATGCTAGTCAGGTAATATGTCATTCTCTCTGTAGAAACTCTGTGCAGCAGAGACAAGAGTTATATACTGATGTAGTTATCAGAAGATCATGTGGTAGCACTAATGTGAGTCACTACAGTGGAGTTTGCCCCATTTGAAATTTTTACATAATTAAATATAAGTGAGTCATTGTCCAAATTCTGCCAATATCTTTAATTTAACATATGCAATTCAGCTTGCATATGCCTTCCATAGGGTGAGCATCTTTTCCTTTGTACACAGCCCTGGGTTAACTCTGGTCTGGGAGATGTTTCCTTTCGCCTTTCGGTGTCCAACGCTCCCATCGAAATCCGTGGAAGCTTCAGTAAAAACAGCTGGAACGTCCAGACCTTAAATAGACACCTTTGATTTGTTTTACGTTATGTTGGTAATTCTTTAAATACACATAGTTAGATCAAAACAAGCGTATTTTTGTTTCTGTAATAACGAAGGATATGGCCTACATATCCCAGTGAAATATGTTCAGTTGCCTTCTACAACATCTGTCTCTGTACCAAGGCAAGGACTAGAGAGAGGATTAGAAAGGTAAAGCAAGTTTCTTTAAGGGAAAGCAAGCTGGAGATGCTTACATAAATATTGGACTTTTTTAATGATGTGGACTTCAAGATGGTGGATGGCTTAGTACTCAGGGGTAGTTACACCAGATCGTTTTACCCGAGATTAAAACCACCCTCCATGCAGTTAGCTACATCATTGACATTTCCAAAGATTTCACAAATCATTTGGTTTCTGAGGTCTGAAGATGATGATGTACCTTCTCTGAGTCATTTGGCTGAAGAGGCGGCAGCTTTTCTTCCTTTCTTATATTTTCCTCCCCCTCCCGCTTTTTCTCAGCTGCAAACCTAATTGTTCTCCATCTAATGCTGAAACGTTCCAAAAGTGTGGTTAACCATCACATTGAGAAGTAGCTCATGGTTTTGCTGGGCACAGAAGGAAAGAACAGGCATATATGGAGATGTTGGAAAAATGTCTGATTAACTCATGAGAGATAGTGCAAATGACTAAGGCTGCTCTGCTAATTTCTGAGTCACTGAGTAGATGCTATTTTTTCTTATTTGTCAACATCTCCCTTAATAGGGACATTAAATAAAATTTACTACTGTAAATTCTTCCCCAAGAAGGGAAGAGTTGGATTTAAATCCATTTCAGTTTCACCTGCACGTTGGTCTGGATGATGTGCCAAGTGTTTGATGAACTTGCACTGATTTTCAGATTTGTTGCCAGTCCTACTGTCAGGCAAGTTTTGTATGCATCACTGATTTACTTCAGATGTTTAGCACAAACTGTAAAGGGGATGACCAGTTAATTTCTTTGGGAGTTTTGGCCTCTCTCTACAAGCTCTATACTTGTAATAATACTAGTAATATATGTAGGATCCTGTTCTTGAAAGGTAACCTTTGAGTCTTATGCCCACAGTTTTCCTTCTGGACTATAAAATGGTGTGCTATCTTTCTTTGAAGCTCAGAATAGGAGGCTATGTTACAGGAGAAACTTGTCTATTTTATTAAAAAAGTCAGTACTTCTCCTATAGAAAGACTGCAGGCTTATGCAAGAGGGCAGCATGTATGCTAGCCCATCCAGAGAGTAGCCAGCCGAAGGAGTATATGTTTCAAACACCCTCTGAGAGTCCTGAAAGCTGCCTTAGTAATTTATTGATGATAGAGATGAGAAATAAATTCCTCCCATAGTCTCCCTCCCCACGCCGCTCAGTTAATACTGCCAGCAAAGGAAAAAGAAGTTCCCACACCTTCACCTTCACCTGCTGCGGAGAAAGGATTACGCAGGTAAGCAGTCCTGCGTGCCAGGTAGATAAATAGTCAGACTCAGGAGAACGTGATTTTTTACACCCCCAGTGCCTACTCCCTATTCCTGTTACATTTAAGTGTTCTGCCTTGTTCATGATCTCTGAGCTTGTTCCTGTTAACTCCCCCCCACCCCCCCAGTAAAAATCTTTGTTGCAAAAAATAAAGCTGCACAGATGTGCCTGAATAGCGAAGCACAGTGTCCTAAATGATGTAACTCAGGTTTTGGGAGCAGGATAATTGCAGTAGTGTGAGGCTTCTTTTAGAATAATTAGTCTTGCTGAGAACCAGGGTATAAAAGCCTGTGCAGAGCACAGTAATAATGCAGTTACACCATTTCCAGTATTTGTGTGCCCCCGCATCGCACTGCAGATCAGAGCAGGCATGCCCACAATGGTGGTCAAGGAATGATTTCATCTTCGCAGCCCTGTGCCAGGACTGTGATACAAAATACGTGGGATTCATTCTAAAGAAAACAGTGGCACTTGTCTTCCATACTAAACCAGGAGGCCTTTGAGATCATTAAGAATCATTTTTACAAAGGAGAGGTTTATGTTTCCGTTCATGGAGCCAAAGCCTGTTCTCGTGCCCTGTCACTACCTGGCACTTGCCCATCCAGGAGTGAACTCTGCTTCAGCTGCACGCACTTGCAGATGTTGGGATTTCCATTTCAAAGTACAAACAATTCTAATATTAAAAAGTCTATTTCCCCCGTGGGAATATGGGTTGCATGAGCTTCTTGACTTTTCTTTTTCGTCTTTTGATCGTATATGATAACACCTTTAGATCTATCACTTTTTTTTTTGTCAACATCACAGTGGACAAAATGTCAGTAGGAGTTAAACTGGAAAGCGTCCTTAGAGAGATAAAGGTTCTCTTCCACTGGCCGCTGTTGGTTGACTCTGCTGCTCTTTTCTGTTGGGGTTTAGTCTGCTGGGGTACTTCATTGCTTAACTTAAATTTACTTAYCTGTTATATAAATAAGGGATAGCCTTGGCCATTAAGTAAATCTACTGATGGAGGGAAAAGGGATTTTCTAGAGTGCCTGTGTGCCTTTCTGAGACATGGAGTTCAAAAACATCTGATAAGGTAACCTTCAGCTGGTTTTCTGCAATGACTCTTATCAATGAGCCCTAAAAGCGTTGATATTTTCAGGCATGACAACTGAAGAGAACTGCAATGTCCTTGAACTACCCACTAGCCAAAGGAATGACATCTCCAAACTCAGCTGGTGAATTCCTATGTGCTGTCATATGTGACTGACTTTTTCCTTTCTCTCTGGGATGTCCGACTGGTACCAGGACCTTGGCTCTACCCGGTACGCAACACTAGGCTGGTACTGCTCTCAGGTGCTKCCTGGATTTGCTGTTGCCCTCAGAATGTCTGCTCCTCTATTGTATAGGAAGGATAATCCTTTGTTTAATTTTTTTTAACGTTTTGAAAGGAAAATAGGGGTCTCATTCAGGTCTTTCCATTTTTGCATGATAGTACAGTTGAACAACATGTACACGTGTTAATTAAACATCCCTTCTTATCACTGTTTTGGTAAGTGTCCTGTAAATTTAATCACTACGACACCTCTGTACACATTACAATCCTTTTAAAGATCTAGAGAAAAATCCTGGTGGATTATTCAAAGCACTAAATCACACAGAATTACAGTAGTTATTAGAGGCGTTAAAACCTGTGATAAGAAGCTTTATCATGCATTTTTGGGGAGGCTTAATCTTTATCAGAGATGACTGTAAATAGAAGTGAACAGTAAAAAAACTTGATAACAGTTTATTTTACAGTACATCAATAATCAGGTACTGTAATTACAGTATAATTACATGATAATTATTGCATAGTAGGTAACTACAGTATATTAGTTTTCTTATTTTTCTGTTATCACAACTACCTGCGAGACCTGAGCCAACAAGGGTCCTTATTCTACTCCCATTTACCCTGGGTTTACACACACATGCATACACACACATATTTACATTCTATATGTGTTTTGACTGACTTCAGAGGAGTTGAACCTGTTTACACGGAGGAGGAACAGGCAGTGTGACACACTAAAGTAGATACGATCTCTTCCACATATACATTTATCTAGACACAGGGCTGTAAAGGAAGGGAATCGGATTTTAGCTGTGGTTATATTTAGCTATCTAATTTATTTTTTCCCCTCTTTTTGGCACTGGAAAAGTTGTGGTATTCTTAATCACTTAGATAAACCTCTCAGTTACAGACCTACTCCGTGTGTGGGTGTTTATATTATACCTGTAGATTATTTATCTCTCTACATCCGCATCTGAATACAGATTAGATTAAGTCTCTGTTAATTGTACTTGGGCTGTGTGTGCATGCCTGTATTTACATATTTCTGGTAGTAACCCTGAAATGTTCTGTCATTTTGGGGTATAAGCTAAGTGAAGGTAACCAATTAAGTATGACTTCTTTTAATTTAATGCTGTTTACAATGTTAAAGGTTCCAGTTAATTAAGAGTAGTTGTGAAGCTGGCAGAAGAAATGTTCACGTTGAAATTAAGAGCTTTTCTTGACAGCAAGTGCTGAAGATGTAATACAAAATACAGCCCGTGAGGAGTATGGAGTGACTTCTGCTCCTCATGGCTTTGGTAGGAGCTCAGCTGTACCTCTAACTTCAGATTTGGGCACCACTCCCCAAATAAGCTACAGAGAGTTTGGGGAAAGTCCAAAAGAAAAGCAATGAGGGTGATAAAAGAGCGTGGAAATGTGACCTGTCAGGAAATACTGACGGTATTGGGGGTGCTCGGCCTGAAAAGGAGATGTCTGAGGGAGAACATGGTGACGGGCTGTAAGAATACAAAAGACTGGTGGAAAAGAAAGTCAGTAATTTATTCTCCATCTCCATCATGAGAAATGGGAGAGTATGGGAAGTAATTTGTTAAACAGAACCAAACAAAATTCACATTAGATATTAGGAATGACCTTCTAAGGTAGATAAAACAAAACACCAGAAAAAGGCAACTCAGGATGTTGTGGCATTTCTTTTGTTGGAAATTTTTCAGAAACAGGTGTAGATGGTCCTGCCTAGAGGCACAGAGGAGGACAAAAGGCCTCAAGACATCTYAACATCACTCCTAGCCCCATTTTCTGTGACTTGATGACGATCTGTTTAAGAATCATGGCTGTGAGGAGGTGGTGTGTTCCCAGTTTGCTTACCAGTGGGTCAAAAGAAAAACAGGTGGATTGCTCATCTGAAATAAAAACTCTATCCGTTAAAAGGCCTTGGAAAGAATCAGCATCCACACGGGTTTGGTAAACTACTGAAACTTCATTTCTATCAAGATTTGTGGGCAGATACTACACTGGCTGAAGCTGGTGGCAAAACTTCCCCTGGCAGTAGTGGAACCAATGTTAATTTATACCATAAAATCCCTGTGTTTTGCTCATCATTTTGACTAGTGATTGCAGATGCCAGGCATAGTTTATACTGTTTAATAATAAATTATACAGTGAGAATAACTGCATTTCCAAAAGTAGTGACCCTACTGTTAACTTTAACTTTGTAACTACCATGCAGTTCCCATATCTAAAGTCTAGTAGCAAGTATGAGTGTACACTTAACATGCTCTAATTTCCTTTTCTTGTCCTTTTGACTGAGTAAAATGTCAGGTAATATATATACTATCCAATACTTGTTGATTAGGGGACTCCATGAATAACTTTCAGGTAAAATAACTCAGATATTTTTTTTTTCTCTTTCTTGTGTGAAACAATTCTCATTGAGTTACCAGTATAACTTTTATAATGCTTCCTAATTTTTTCTAGAAGAAATTTTGGTTTTATTTCTATAGTAGCTGACATTTGTAGTAAACACTGAGAGGCAATGATCTAGCTGGAGAATATTTTGCTTGATACACCAAAAATTCTCCCTGCAGAAGATGATGGTACTGTTTTTTTTGGCTGGGTTTGTACAATTCAGTACAGAGAGGTAGTTTTTTGTTTTCCTCGTTTTTTTGAACATATGACTGATGAATAAGTACTATATTTACAACTTTCTAACTGTACTACAAGAGGACCATGCCCTTGGGCACATGGAAAGTATGTTGCATTAAGTGATACTCCTAAACCTGCAGATACTTTCCCTCTGGGAAATGCTTCAAACTGAGATTTTTTGAAATTATAACTCCCTCTTACATACAGATGATGCTCATGGCCCCTCTTCTACCTAGCCTATTATCAAATGATGTGCAAAATGCCAGACTGATGAGTAACACGGAAGTGCTGCACTATTGGGACAGAAAGGTTCAAAGCTTAAGGACTAATTTGGAGGTTTTTGGTTCCTTTGCAAGTATTTAACAGGAAACATGCACAGAAAGATGCTGAGGTTGCTGTTTATGGCTGAGGCCACTTTCATGCAGTCCACCGAGTGTATTTACAGTGCTCATTATATTGCTGTGGGGTTTGGTCTCCATTTCAGAAAGGGGTCTCCAGTGGTTACCTGAACACAATGAAAGAAGGACTTGCTAAATTTCTTTTCAGACTCCCAGTATTTCTAATTATAAGGATTTTAAGGATATGGTTTTCTAAAAATTTGTTTTATTTTGGAAAACATTCTTTTTACAGAGGCACATTAGAGAGGAAAGGTTAGGATTATTTAAGGGAGGGGAATTAATTGTGTCACTTCTATGGGTATTAAGCAAATTGCCTCGCTTGGAGTTAAGAGGCAGCATGGGAGTATTTAAGTATAGGGTACCTGCAATGCACTTTATGATAGTCTTAGCTTACGACCTTATATCATTTTATTTCTCTATTAAAGCAAGACATTCCACACTGAGACTGTGATTGTGCATGGTGTGGTAGTTAGCATCTCATGTCCTGAAGACTACGTGGCGTACTGTGATAAAACAGTGAAGGAAAAGTTGAGTACTCGAGAAGTTTATATGATAATCCAAGAAATAAAAGGTGATATCTGACATGTGGTAGGATGGAAGATATGTAAATGAGATGGAAAAATGTCTAACTTAGAATTACATTCTATGTGTTTTACCCATAAACTTATTTTAAACGGTACAGCAGATGCCACAGTAAAGACAATAACTTAAAAAGTAATTATGGGCCACTCAGAGTTACTAGACCAAGTCCCTGACTCCAGAGGTAGTAAAGATCTTACAGGTCAATCCAGTGATGGTGCTTAGCATTTATGCACTAATTTGGCATTTCACAGAGGAGCGCTTAGATATCTAGGAACAGACTGTGCTGACTTGGAGCACCCTCCTGCCTTGGGAAGAAGGGAAAGCGACTGATGAAAGATATTGTTTCTGAGTTTTATTTTACAGGAAACAAGTTCTCGCGGGAGGAACAAGAAGATACCTTTGCATACTAGCAGTACTGAGTTGTTTTCTGCATATGAGCAAATTGGGACCCTGCTGATGAGTGCTCACTTTAGCCTGACACCATGGATATTGCTGCTGAGGGACTTAGACGGAGGTAGTTTATGGCTCCTAGATAGGATTTTGGTGCACGTTACATGGTGCACCAGTATGCACCATGTCCTTTGCAGAGAGATAACCTGGGCTGCGAGTAGAGATGCAGCTCTAAGGTTCTGTGGACCTTCAAGTCAGAAATTCAAAAACATCGAGCTTAGACATTTTCAGGGTTGGGGAGCAGCTGGATTCTCAAGATTACTGTTTATAACAGATGAATAAATTCTTCTCCAACTTCCAGGTATATAGATGCTTCTTTTGACTCCAGCCAAATCCTACATTTTGTGGGATGCATATTTCAAATACAGGTGCTTTTGAATAAGAACAAAACTATCATAGGTATTGTATTGCAAACCAAGCACGGGCTCTTGAACAGACAACTTTGTGGAGCCAGCTGTTTTTCACAGTAAGGATGTTCTATGTTCATGCAACAGCCAGGCCTTATGTTGTCTCTACATGGAATGGTAGATCAGCACTTTTTCTTCAATAAGTTCTCCTTCACAAGAATTTAGAGCTTCACTTAAGTGATGTAACATGAGGCCTAAGATGACAAAGAGGTCCAGATCACCAAGGCTTTGCATGTTTTAGGCTACTCGCTGCAGTGAGGTTCACCAGTCTAAGATGCGCTTTTGGAAAGGTGTTCACTTCATCTAAATGGACATTGAGTTGCCTACTCAGTGATAAGCCTTTAATTGTCAAACTTGCTAATAATCTGTGTGATCAAAGGTACGTATAAAAGGAGAGGGAGGAGAGTGAAAAGCTCTTTATGAAAAGCTGCAAAGTCCAACGCAAGTAACAGCCAATATTTTACAACAAACAGGAATGAACTGGGCAGTGTGTCGATGCACGTTCATGAAATGGATAAAAGTCAAAGGCCAAGGAGACTGGCAAAGCCCAGGGCAGCATCAGGAGCCTCCAAAGGGAGAGCCAAGCTCCCTAAGGCCAAAGGCAGGCAAGAGTCAGCCAAGCCAGAGCAGCCCAGCAGAGCCCACGGGTGGTGTGTGCATCCCTCTCCCTAGGGCAGCTAAGGCAAGGAGCTAGAGAAGGTGTTTTTAAACCACTTGTGCATGCTTTTTTGTGAGGCGTGTCTCATGTTTATCTTTGGAGGAAGCTCAAAAGAGAACTGCCACCTTTTTGGTGGATTCAGCCCTGAATGGGACTCTGTTTGAGGTAGGCAAAATGTGGTTTAGCACTACGAGGCAGAGCCTGGGAAACAGAATTTCTGCATCTAGTGTTTGGCTGCTAGTGTATGTAATAGATTACTTTGTGTAAGTAAGTTTGGCATTTTTATGATTTGCCATTGCCTTTCAATTGAGCATGTGTCACAGTGAGACACTGAGATCCTCTGCTGAGGAAATGCTCTTCCAATCTACTGGGCACTCCTCTAGATGAAGCAATTATTACGTACTACTTCTGCATTTAATATTTTCCTTGATGTTAAATAAATAAAAACACCAAAGGATTTCCCAAAAGGGTTGGAAAAGCAATTTTAGAAATGTTGTTTCCAGCAGAATCATTGGAAAAACAGAGTATTCATTTCTGTGGGAATTACCTTTCCATTCCTGAATTCTTTTTGTAAAGTTTATTCTTCAGTAGAAATTCTTGCTGTCTATTCACATTTGATTTTAGGATTCTCATAACTATATGGGAGGTCATACCCATGTTGAGAGTTATTTTATCTCCTCTGTTTCATTTCCCCATCTGTAAAGCAAAAATAATGGTACTAGCTCCTGGTGTACAGTGCTCTGAGTTCATTAATAAAAATACTGTTGAAAACTTAGATACTGTAATGCTTACAACCCAGAAGTCTCACTCTTAAACACTGAAATGAGAGTTGTGGGKTTTTTTCTTTTTGATCCGATTAGTTCAGTGGGAATAGTGTAAATTGGGCATAATTACCACAGAAGGTAACAGCTTTACTTATCACCCCTGGAACTACATTTAACCTGTTGACTGAGAAGTGGGTGATACTTTGTGCCCAATATCAAATCATAACGCATCAGGCAAACTTTTGAAATGGTTCCTGCCACTCTCTGTATGCCAAACATATTCCAGCTACTCTTAGAGCTGCAGTAACAGTGGAATAGATTTCCAACACATGGGATTCCTGGGAAGAGCCACCCTTTCATGGGACAGCTGATGCGTAACAACCAGTGCCCGCAGTTTGGCACAACTGCAAGCCCAATCTTGGTCTTGCCCCTGGAGCTGCATGGATGGCTGTGCAGAGCAGGAGGTGGCAGCACAGGTACCGTGACCTGTGTCCACTTTGTGGCTGCTAAGTTAACAYGCACACATTTTATGGGCACAAATTATAGCTGGAAGAACAACAGAGAGGGTCTTAGCACAGCCTGCAATGTGTGCAAATAAATAGCAAAAAAAGGAACACAGGTTGGCATAGCTGAAATGTCCCTATGTGTGATTAAAAATGTATACCTTCATTTGTTTTTCCTCATGCAGCCAAAGCATAGTAAAAGAAATATACCAGCTCAGGCACGCGGAGTTTTTTCCAGGAAGGTCAGCTCCCAGAAATGAAATGGAAAAATAAATTAGGTAAGAGTGATGACTGAGAAAAAAAGTGAACTTTATAACAAAAAGCCAAGAGTGAGATCTCAACATATGAGATCTTTTTGCAGCACAGGATTCAATGAGCAGTAAGTTGTTATCACAGCAGACGACACCATCTAAATATGTAGATAGATTAAAAAAGGTTTCATTTTCTTCTCTCAACAGTAGCTGCTGTGTGGTTTTTGTTGTTATGACTTTTTACAAGCATTGTTTACACAAAAATCACATTATTCTCCCTCTACTGACGTAGCTGATGGTGCATATACACCTGCTCAGGGCCTGTTTCTCAGAGAGGCAGAGCACGCAGGGCTCTCTGATCTCCTCGGGTTGGTCTGCAGCTCTTGAGGCAAGGATTTTGGGACCGGCTACCTTCGTGTCGAGCTCTCTGAGCTCTGTCACGGGAAATGAGATTTGGTACTCAAGGAAAAAGGACCTCATTTGAGAACTGCGGTGCAGGGTAAATCTCTCTTTTCCTTAAGCAAA
Source organism: Oceanodroma leucorhoa (assembly GCA_030449065.1). Classification (NCBI taxonomy): domain Eukaryota; kingdom Metazoa; phylum Chordata; class Aves; order Procellariiformes; genus Oceanodroma; species Oceanodroma leucorhoa. Next base: position 21,675,958 of record JASVER010000006.1, on the reverse strand, counting down.
GCATTGCATACTGTCTCTTCTGAAAGGAAGTACACTTCTCCGAGTGATAGTCAGGAGGCTGTCTGGCAGGATGCAGGATATAGAAACAAATTAACCCTATCTCTGCATTTAGCAGCAATATTAATATTTTCCCAGGCAGCACTTACAATGAACATCTGTTTATTTGTTTTTTTAAGTGACATTAAACTATCTTCAAAGTAGAGCTCTTCCAAAATCCATTCCAGACAGAGCAGAGGGATCGTCTGAAAGAAGCCGGTGGCAGCAGATTGGGCTGGACGCGTGCTCCCTGCGAACAATGAGTGCTGCTCCGAGTAAGACATCAGGGAAGGACTTTGCGCAGGAAAATAATGAAAGCACTGACAAGGTTGAGACCACATGCAGAAAAGGGAAAGCTTATTTYCTTAAGAGGCATAATCATGCTTTATTAAAGGAGCATTGTAAGGAAACAAATAAGATTTTGAAAAATGACTTCTCGCAGAAGCAATAGAAAAGGAATTTCTCATAGGAAAGGAATGCTAACTGAAGTATTTTCGTGATATAAAAACATTCCAGCGTTGTGCTTGCAGCCTTTGAGGAAGAGGGAAAGAAAGAAAGTGAAACTAACTGGGAACAGCTCAAACTAGCTTCACTGTATAGGCTAAGATAAATGAAAGAATCCAAAAATAATTCAATTAATGGTGCATTAGATAACTTTATAAGTGTTTACTTTAACATGGAAAATATTTGTTCTTGTGTGTGTGAATGCAGCCTGCCTTTATTTTTCTGCGGTTTAAATCTGCCTTACTTCTAGTGGCAGTAGTTTGATCTGTTTTCAGCAGAGGAGTCAGCCCACCAAGACCCCCAGTTTGTTAACATGCGTAGCTGGAGATTTTGGCAGATCTAGGTGTAAAGCCAGTGGAGCAGAATGTATACCATAGCTCTGCATTTCATTTCTACAGTTTTATTTGCTGGTTCTGAGCAAAGTTTTCTGTCTTGTGCCAAACATGGTTAGCATTAAACCCATACCATGCATTAAGCCTCTGGGCTAAGCAATGCAGATTTGCTACTTAAATGTTTTTTCTCTCTGCCAACTGCTTTGTTCTGGCTATCTACTCAGTAGCTGTTGTCCCAGTGATCTCAGTAATGTTCTTCCTTCCAGTGGCTCTTAAGTGTCCGTGTTTTCAGAGGAGTTCATTCCTCCCATAGGCAGGTAGCGGCAAGGAGCGTGGGGAGTGGGATGTGAGCTGGCACAGTATATTGGGGAAGACTCAACAAGATAAATGGCATGGTACTTATGCAAGAGGGAGAGGCAAAATCCTGACCCAGCACTGAGTTCAGCCCACATGTTGTCTTCTGAGAGACAGTGGGTGGGAAAGAAACGTGCCCAGCAGCACATGGCATGGAGGCACTGTCTCCAGCATGTCTCTGCATGACAAACGTAGCTGCAGGGAAGCAGATTTCGCTAGCAGCTTCTCACAGCTATGGCCATCCACTAGGTAACCTGTTCGTGGCTATCATGGTTTACCACGGGGTAGGTATAGATTGAATGGCCCTGGTTTTCGATTTGTGCAGTTGTGACTCACTTGACTGTAGRAGAAGTACTTTTGATATGGAATGGCAGAAGCAGAGATCTATGACAGCCAACATACATATAAAATGGTATAAACTGGATCACATTTGGGTCTCTTGTGTCGCCTCAGTGCCCAGGGACAACTTAGGCCGTAACACCCATTAGCAACATGGGAAGATAGGTGTGTAGTTCTCACTTTGGAGGAAAATACTTTCCTTAGTGTCCATGTGCCAGCTGCATTGACTCAGAACACTGTAAGGAGCTCCATTAAGTTCTATTGGGTCCATAATCTGCACATTAAGAAAAATTTACATGATAGATGGAGCTGTTAAAGTCTAATTGGGTAATCAAAAATTAGTTAATGTGCCAAAATATGTATTTAGCTGATAAACTCTAATGGTTCCAAAGGGTTCTAGTATTAATAGAAGGCATGCTTGCACATTAAGGAGTTGAGAGTAAGATATTGCTCTTCTAACACTCGTTTCAAATAAAGATCCCAAAGCACTTGACAGATATTAAATCACTTATTGATTTGATTTTTCCAAAATATGTCCATCCAAGGCTCTGGGGGAATATATGTTAACAATAATGTCAAATTTGCACATAAATAATAAATTATAATTTCCCCCCACTTTCCAAGTCTATCAAGTGCAATAATCACTCCTGCCCTCAAACCCAGTTAAAATCTCTCTAGGCTGGGTCGTCTTTAATTGAACCATATTATGTCCCTGTGATATACTGTATCCACTTGAGTGATAAATAAGTTGAACCCCAGTGAAATGAACTGGTTTGAAAAGGGTTAGAGGTAAAGTCAGTGGCAGAGTCAGTAAAAGAACATGGTATTGCTGGTTACTTCTCCTTTACCCTGCAGAGCAACCAACGCAGCATTTGTGCATTCACAGAGCCAGAAGGATGTTTTGGCATTCTGCAAATAGCTGCCTTACCTATTTGTTCAAATTTCATTCTTTTTTAAATGGAGGAAATTAATAAGAATTTTAAAATAACTCTTCTGCTTAATAGTTTAAAAAGTCCTAATATGTTATTAATAACATGCCACTCCCACATTATAATAGCATGAGGCTCTGTCTTGGTACAGTATCTAGTGCAATAGGGAACTCATCCAAGAGACTTTTGTAGGCTTTTCTACAGTTCAAAGAGATAATGATAGCTTTATTTTAAGATAGAAGAAGGTTATCCTTGTTTTATGGAGGAAATGGAGGCAGAAAGGTAAAACCTGTCACAGAAGTAGAACTAGACTCCAGGCTCAGATGTTGCTTTGCTGCTCTGACTATTGGACCACAGCACAGAGGCATTCCTAAACTTGCACCTGTTAAAAACAATTTATGCTTTCGTTCATATATGATGTGCCTTTATTTTTTATGGGATTTATAACAATAACTATGCTGAGTGTATTGGACCTATTGTGCGCTAAAAAAGCCTCTGGACATCTGGAAGTGCCAGACAAATGGCCAAAGTCCTTTCTGTTCGACTAGGCACGACTTTGAGGAGGGAAAGAGAACATAGCCAAGAAAACTCAGACCTAGGGTAGCCTAATCCTATCTCCATACCATGTAAATATTTAAAGACAAAATGCAACAGCCACATTGTTGAATTTCCTACTTTGGATGACTGTCACATTTTTAATGATAGTTGAATAGTTTTGTATTTTATTTATGCGGTGTCATTTGTTTGCTGGGGAATATGAATTGAACGCTTTCCTTGCCTCTGAATTTGAAAATGTATTTTCCCAATATCATTAGTTGAAGGATGTTAGACAACTGCATGTTTTCTCTTCCACATAAATAAATAAATAAGCCAAGTGTCATGATTGTTTGCTGTCTAATATACATAGATCCAAACTTACACTGAAATGGTGTTTGAAACAGATGAGTCAGTGCGACATTTTCTGACATCTGCCTAGAAAGAGAGAGAGAAAAAAAAACCTCATAGAGAGGGGAAAAAACAGAAACAGTCACTTGGCTTTTTGGGAAAGCTCTGGCCTGAGAAAGGAAGAAAAAAAAAAAGGTGGGGAATAATGAATTCATCAAGCTGAAAATGCACAGGCCAATGGAGCGCTTAGATTTCAATAGAAGGCAAATGGAAAGAGAGCCCCCATTACTGTTGAGATACACCGACACGGCTGCACTAATCGCTTGGTCATGCTTGGTAGACAGTAAGTCATCACGGGCCATGACATGGTGAGAACGGGTGCCAGGGTTTGTTGTAAGAAAAAATTGTTTATTTAACATCCGCAACCAAGATCATCCGCCTCCTTTACCTTGCATCACTGTGCCCAAATCCATCCCTTTCYGTAGGGGAAGAGCGCGCCAGGCAGCACGGTCGGGCTCCTGCTGCRGAGCAGACCTGTGCAGCTAATAACAACGAGGGAACGTTTTTGGTAGGGTGCGACCGAGGTGGCAACAGATAAAACTGGCCGATAGTGGCAATTAAGCATGTGCCTGTGATGAGAGATGGCACTGTTGTGGTTGCAGTGGAACAAGCTGGTCGCACCAGGAGGAGGAGGATGGGAGTAGTTACTAGTTTTAGCACAGGGAGCATCAGCGTGAAAACGAGCAGGGTGGTACTTCAAGACCAGAATTGAAGTTAATTGCTGGATGTTTGTCCTCAGCTTCAGCCATTGTTGTAGCATGTATTATGGGCCCCTTTAGCAGAGCTTCCTGGCTATTCACACCACCATCCTACCAGAGGAGCAGCGAGATGTATTGTAGAGGCACTAATAAAAATCCTGTATTTAATATACATCAGGATTTACATTGGACAGGTCTTGAAATACTTGTCACCTTAAGGGTGTACAGATTGAGATATCAAAGAGGCTCCTAAGATTTTGGGGTCATTAATTCATTTCTGTAAATAAAGGGTTTAAATAGCATTTTTTTAGATTTTGAACAGTCTRTCTCACCAAATTTGTCACCCCTTTAAACAAAATTTATAGTACTTACTAGCTTCAAAATTCATAAAAGTGTCGATGTTGCTTTTATGTGAGATATGGCCCCCTCCTTTAAAAAAAACAAAAAAAMCGAACAAACTAAAGTCTCCTAGGCTTTCTCTTTGAAAACTGACTATTTCTGTTTGAACAAAAGGAAAAACGCTGAATCGAATGATGCTGGGCTTGGAAAATAATGGTCTCTGGGAACTCGCTATCGTAACATTGAGGAAAGTCTCCTCAGAGCCCAGCCTTTCAAGGTAGGTAAGCTTTGTTAGTTGTGCTCATTGATTAATGCAGTGGATGGGAGCTTGGAAGAGCTGGGCTCTATTCTTGGCTCCTGCCACAGACTTCCTATGTGCTGATGAACAAGTCTTTTAGACCAATGCTTTTTCTTTGTGAGAATTTCCTTGCATTTTAAATCTGTGGGGAATTAAATGGAACGGACATTTAGATTCACTTCCCCACCTCCTTCAGTAATAGATGAAATGGAGAGGATATAAAAACACGTTTAAAAGATCAAATCAATGCACTTATTTTGTAACGGGGTACTAAAGGGTACAAGCTGTTGTTGCTTTTTTTTAATACACAGCTGCTTTTTTCCCCCAACCTCCCTCTGAGATAAATCAAAATCAGTCTTTGAAAGATTAATTGAGGAGTCCATATCTCACAAAAATGTAGCCCAATGACTAAAAAAAAAAGCGTAGTGTTGACTAATAAAACTGTCTAGCTATACAAACCTTTAAAATCAAGAAATTGCCTGTCCACATGTTTTTTCTGCCACATATCTTAATTAGCTCTGCAAGTAACACTGCCTACTTTCACTTTCCCATCTATTAATTAGTCCCATACTACTGTGAAGTAAGCACTGAGAAAATAGCCATTCTTCGTTCCTTGTGTTATAGTACAGGACATTACCTTCATTCTGACCTGAGGAGAAAGGAAGACTCTTTATGCTCTTTATGAGAGCGTGACTATCTTGTAAGGTCCCTGAATTCATTTACAGATTTGCATTATTTCTGTATAAGGAATAATTTAATGTTCTGAACACACACACACACACACACACACACACACATTGACACAAAATTAGTAAATCTAGAATACTGAACTGTGATCTGCTTTAGGGCGTTCCACTATGATTAAACTAATGTTAGAGGAAGAAAGAGACTGGGAGACCAGAAGCCAATTTAAATAAAAATAAAAATCATGCACATAAGGCAGAAATAAAGAGCTGAGAATTTTTTGTTTTCTTCCTCTTTCTCTGGTCAAAAAGGAGAAATAATAATGAAGAAAGGAACACTAAATTAAAGTCAGCCCACTCTTTAAAAGCAATACCCCAAATTCCTTGAGTTAAAAATTAGTCTAGATAGCTAGCAGATTCACCTACAAAATTACCATTGCTCCTCCAGTCCTTATTCAGATGAGATAAGTTCTTTTTCTGAAGAGGCATGTGTGTGAGCTTGTTAACTGAACCCATAATTAACAGACTTGTAACATCTAGAGCCCCGCGTACCTTAAAATTATAATATCTTGAGGGTGCTGACCTGTGAAAGCAGAGATTTTCAAAGGGTATCGCTCATGCTTGTAAGCTTTCCGAGTGGCCAGAGTAACAAATATAGTTTGGACATTTTCTAGTGAGGTGAAAACTGTCTAACCTAGTATCAAAATTTCTGTTATTATGGCTTTAGTTTTATTCTTTGCAAACCATCTTCGAGTTGTGGGGATTGAGCTGAAACTGATGGACTTTCCTACTGCCTTAAGTGTTTTCTACCATCAGGAGACTGCAGACCACCTTGTTGTAGGAGACAGTCTGTGTTCAGAACAAAGCAGTTTGGGGGGGCTGGAAAAGTAGGGATTTATGGCACAGCATCAAAGTGCAGGTAGGTAACCACGGCAATACCCACCCTCCAGAAAAATGTGATCCTGCGTAGTCCTGAGTTTCCACAAGTCTAACTGATTATGTTACCAGTTATTCAACATCTCTTCAGTGAATAAAAGTTCAGTCTGAGGATCTATCTATTGTTTCATCTTGATGAGGAAAAAATTATTGGGTTTAGGCCAGGTATAGCTAATTTATCTCAATATAGACGAAGCCTGTATACCCATCTTCAAGTTTAGATTATGTTTCCCATCATGATATCTGAGTCTTTAACTATCTATCATGAGAACTTTCAGTTCCTCACTTAAAAATGAATAATTAGAGAATTCAGCATGCCAATTTTATCTGATTTAAAAAAARTATACCCTCTTCCCCTTTAGTTCATCAAGCTCATTCTATGTATCACCGAAGGTGGGTAAAAAGATAGGTCATTCAAAGAAGACTCTGGTATAGTATGACGGTTGTTCTTTCAGGTTCATAAAGTGATCTGATTTCATTTTGAGTTTCCAATTGATGTTTGTTTTTATTTAAAATGTCTGTAAGGGTAACTGTTCAGAATGTACTATCCAAGATAATAGCATTAACTGGCATGGCTGCAAAATCAATAATAGTAACAAAAATATACCTCTACTGATTAAGAGTGACATAAAATAAATTTGTTAACTCAAATGGATGTAGTCAACAGTTTAAGCACGTGTCTTAAATACTGTAATGCAGTTCATAGTTCTTATTTTAACTTTTAGATATTTTTTTAAAAAGAACCTTTGAAAATGTGTGTTCTCTTTCTCTCCTTATAGAAAGGAAAGCAAGAAGAACTAACCTAGAAAGTATTTTCCTCCCTCTAATAGAGACCCCACCTGCAAAAATAAACCTGATAACAAAACCATAGTGGACTTTACCTGGAGAAARTAATTGAAAATGGTAATTCAGAAACCATAGACTAGCTTTGAAGGACAGGTCTTTGTCATCAGGCTTCATGAGAAACAGCAGAGCAGGAATAAAAATAGCTTATTGACCAAAAATATCCTTTTCTAGCTGGGTCATTTAAAGAACTATCTTTTTTTAATCATACATACAGCTGATTCCAAACAGGGGTCTAACTCCAATGTCAAATACTCTGGAGGGTTTTGTTGTTGTTTGCTTCCTTTGGATTTTTTTAAGAGCAAGAGTAGTTACAGGGATGAAGAAGAGTGATTTGCAAAAATATAAAGTCTGGAATAGAGTCTTTGAGTGAGGTATGCAAGCATATGTTCATTGAGCAATGACCAGCACCAGGGCACGTGCATGCCAGTCATGTCACTTCCAAACCCAATAGATTCCTGCTGCAGCTTTTTGAGGTCTTCTTTGCACTGACTCATGGGTTTTGGACTTGGCACAGAAATCCAGATGTGTGGGCCACATATGTTGATGGCACTGCATTAACTGACCAAAGTTGATTATTAGTGTCCTTCACATAAGAAGCCTAAAGGTCTTTGGGTACTGAATGGGAACACTCTGGGAATGCAACATAGCATCATCGTAAAGGTCATCACTGAACAACAGTATGGCAAGTTAATTTTTACCTTATTTTGAGGGAAAAACGAAGACAGCCATTAATTTAGAGGTCTTCAAGCTGTCTGACGTTTGCTTTTGGAGACACTGCAGTTGAGGTCAGATTCATATATATCAGGTTTTTTTTTTTGTCATATATATATAGTTGAAAGTCATGGAAATGGTCTGTTTCTATAGATTATTTTTATTTTCCATTTAGCTGTGGGGATAAGGCAGTTAAAAAGTACCTTTTCCCCATGTGGGTAGAGAGAGTGCTGAGGAGGTGATTTTCACTGTGCAAGGGCAGCAAGGCGACTGGAGGCTGGCAGTGAGGCTGCTCGGGTGCTGTGCAGGTACATGACACACGACTTCCTTGTATCTCAGCATGTCAAAAAAGGCTGAGGAGCAGAAGGATGAGCGGCATGCTCAATGACAGACCTGCAAACAGGGGTTCACCAGTCACCCCCTGAATGTAAGCGGAGACATGAAGGGGGCTCCGCTGCCCTTCTGCACCTGTGGGAGAGGATTCCCCACGGGTGTGCACTCCGATGTGCAGCTCCAAGCAAGGCACCACGTGCACTGACTGCAGCTCTGCGGAGCTTTGCATCATCCCGTGGAAGCCTGACAAGAGCTTGAGGTCTGAGGTAACTAGTTTAAAGTTACCTGCTGCAGCGTAAGCGCTCTGGCATTCCCAGAAGTCTCGCCCATTGAGACAGATCTTCAACTTCTATGAACAATTTTTGCTCAAGTGGGGGCCATGGGTTCATACCAGCTACTTATTTTTACTGCCAGCTAAAATGAAGGTTTGGCAAGGCTTTGCTTGTGTCCCCTTCATGCAGTGGCATTTCACAGGAGGGACACATCTGGGAGACTGCTATAGATGCTTCAGACACTGTGCAAAAAGTTTATTCATCCTAGCTCTTTATTTTAATACGTAAGCCCAGCATGAAGCGGAGATGTGAAATAAAACTAAGTATTGACAAGAGACACAAAAATATGAAGATTCTAGTTCAGGACTATCAGAGATAATGATACCTAAACACCTTAACCTCAAACTCATTAGTTTCACATATCTCAATCAATATGGATTCTCTCAGAAATCAATTTTCAGCAGCAAATATGATTGTTAAATAATTCACAAGTTACAGGCCTTCGGGCAAGAAGAGGTTAGAGAAGCAGAAGGAAAGTGGTGATCTCGACCTGAGATGTGATTTCAATTAAAAGAGAAGAGCATCTGTAAAACATAGTTTTATGTTCAAGGTGTCAAACTGTTCAAAGAAGAGAGAATTATAAGTGTAAATGAAAGTCTTAAGCAGTATGGTATTTAAAACACATTCTTATTTTTCGTACATTAGCAGAAAGAATCCATTCAATTGATCAGCAAGGAATGTGTTGTTTTAAAAATCCCAGCCAGTACTATTGGCATCATTTCTTTTGTTTATTTGCTTTTGCTTTTTCCCTGTCTGTATCACACAGCTAATTTATTATGAAGTCTCAGTGAAAGGCAGAAGTGGTACAAAACTTCAGGAGATTCTCTCAAATTCTTTCAATATTTCTGACCAAAGGCTAAATTAGAATTTATGCCTATTGTTAATTTTATTTTCTCATGTCTGCTTCGTTCCATTAGTGTGTTTTCATATTCGCTATTAGGTGAACGACAGATCCTAGCAGAAACATTATTTTAGGGGTAGAAAGGTCAAGCTGGGAGAAGTCTTATGAGGTGGAATGGTACTCACACCCCAGTACTTTTCTCAGGGTCTTATCATGCTTACTGCAGCCCATAGAAAGATTTGTATCGATCTGCTGAATCTTGGATCTGGCTCTAATTATGCTTGTGTAAATTTGGAATTACATCACTGAAGTTAATGGTATAATAACTATATTAGATAAATGCAAATATTCATATTCAGGCCCTGAATTCTTCGGATTTGTAGTTTTGTTGCGATGTCCATAGATGCAAGTTGTAGTTTTAACACAATTTAAAAATCATAATTTAATTAAAAATATTTACTAACCTAATTATTTTTGTACCAGACATCTCTTTGAAGTAATTATAATGATACATTTTAATCTGATGTTATCTGTATTCTGCCAGGGATTTTTTCAATGGGCATAATTTGGATAAATATCAAGCACTCCAAATGCATTTGAATTCAACCCAGGTCAATAATGGTATTACTGTCTGGAGGCCCTCGATGGGTTTAGTCAGATGAGCTGGTGAGCTTATTCCAGTTTTGACAGCACTTAGATGCTCTGATGTCAGATGCCAGTATAACAATTCAAGCAGATGGAAGAGTTGCAGTGAAAAGGTACCTTTAGCCAGGCACAACTGAGGCTTTGTATAAAGACCTAACTACATTCCTAGTCTTTGAAGTGATCTGAGCTAAGGCTCATTGGTTTGGGGTTACCATGCATATGGCAAAACTTGAGTCCCACCCATGTGTTTAGTTTCTTTCCAAAGCACCCCATCCTTCATGGCTGGCTGGCAGCCTTTCACCTGTACAAAGTTTCAGTTTAACCAAAAAAAAAAAAAAAAAAAAAAAAAAAAAAGAAATCCCAACAAAAATCCTCTGCCTCCAGAACTTAGAAACACCATATAAGTTCACCATCTCTAAGATTGTTCAAAACATGAAAAGAAGACCTTTTTAAAATACTTCAACTGTCTCTAAAATTACTTAAAACTTTTTCTCTGTTAGGAGACACACGGAAGAGTAAAAGAGCCCTGGTTTTCTCAGCTGTGGATAATGAGTGAATCGTGATCAGAAGTGAAAGGCAGCACCTGGCTGCTGGTGAGAAGAGGGACAATACTAAGGAAGATCACGGAGATAGTTTTGTTGTGTAGTGATGGGAGAGAGGACTTGATCCCCTTTTCTGTCTCAGCTTACTGTGAAAACAGAAAATTTGTATCATCTGTGAATAGGGTCACGGTCTGAGTCCACGTCCCAAGAAAACAAAAGAGGGGCAAGGGAGAGYGTTTATGTTTACTGCTATGGATTTACAGCCAACTGCGTTAAAAGTGCTTTCAGTCAAAAATGGGCTAAAGTAAGTGTAATAGGTATAATATATGCTTATGTACTCTTCTTTTCTAAATCTGGTTTTGTGTTGAATGAACTTTGTTTTTAAAAATATATTTTGAAATGTGATTAGTGGTGAATGTCAGTGAAATTTATTGTACTATTAAAATTCTATTGGGTCTTTGTTTATGAAATGTATTTTCCTGTATTTGAGGTTTAGGGAGGCTTGATAATGAGGCTGTGAAGATTCATGGCCCCTTTTCTGCAGCTTAATTTAGGCTCTATATCAAATATGTAAAAGAACATTATATCTTCCTGCAGCCTGTGTGTGTGATACATTTTTGTATTATTTCYCTGCCAATGTTATTTCTTCTACAAATGCAGAGCTGGAAAATGGTGACAAACTGACACGCTTCACTTTCTGTTATTTTCTAGGCTAGAAAGAGTAAATCTGAAAGGTGCTGTGGTCGTAAGTTTTACTAAAGTGAGACACGTGTCCATGGCCACGTGTTCACCAAAGATCACATTATTCTTGATTTAAAGTAATTAATGGACAGCCAGCAGTGACATTTGGAGGAGGTGTTTCAGAGGCCCACTGTCTCTGCTGCTGGCTGAGAACTTCCACCTTCCAGTGTAGGACACCTGAAGATAAACGTTCCCGTTGGAAAGCAGCATGGTGCCCCCAACCATATGCCAGTGACCTGGCAATGAGCTTTAGAGGTGTAGCTGAGGGATACTCTTGTCCTTAACTGTAACGAACTGCAGAGGATGGTGATTACAGTGGAAAGGTGTTATTTTGATTTTCACAGGGTTGGTCCGATCTCCTCCTCAATTCTACTGGTGACTGGTGCCGCCACCCATCAGCGCAGAGAGGCATAAGTATGGTAGAATCGGTCCCCAGGTGGTTTCAGTCTCTTGCTCCAACACGACATATCTCTTCCAGGGATGTGTTACAGTGTGTGACTTAGGGAAACACCATACATTGCTCTTTTCTGTAATTTAGGAAGATTCTTTCATTCCTGTCTTATCCCACGGATTATTTACATCTCAATGTTCAAATCCTCCCCGAGATCCAGGTTCGCCAAGAGTGGTACGTAGGTGTCTTTGGCACAGTTGCTCTCAGTTCTTCAAATATCCTTATTACTAACTCGGTCAAATGGCTGTCTCCAACCATAAGCGGGTGAGAAGTTTCTGAAGAATGGCGATATAGGAAGAATAAGGTAAGATGTTCCCATTTGTTATAGGTGCATCCTACGGAGAGAAGGGCACTGCTTCCCATGTATGTCGGTGTAACTGAAATTAGAACCCTGCCCCAGCAGTCTGTATGGAAACTGATAAAGATCAATTTTGTTACCTCACCGAAAACTGAAATATCAGCAAATTGATCTCCTCTTGCTTACACTGATATAAACCCCAAGTAATGCCACTGAAGGCTGTGGAATGATATAAACACTTGTTCTCTGATCAAGCACCAAAGTCTTTGGAAGCGAAAGCTTTCATTTGCCGGTGTCTTTCGGATTGGTAGGAGCGGTTAGGGAATGAAACCATCAGATACATCTCTAAGATCTCTACAAGTGGTACATCCCAGGGTTGAATTGTTCCGAGTAATGTCTTTGAATCCTACGTCTGCTATGTTCGAGACATTGTTTAGCCAGAAAAAAACAAATCTTTAGGGCCAGGCTTTCCTTTCAGATGTGTCCTGGGATGTCAAGAGAACAAAGCTCTGTTAATTATTCCTCATTCAGGATGCATAGCATGGCATTATAATACTCAAACAATATTCATTAGTCAAAACAATTGCAATAATTATCTTATAAAAAGTCAGGCAGGGTAATTTCTTTTAAAATGAGGATAATCTCCGGAGGAGATTCTGCTCCAGTTTTGTTTTTGTTTGTTTATTTTTGGCTGAATGGCTTTAAATAGAAATTACTGAGGTGTCAATGACCTCTGGGTTCAATTGAATTAAGACATTTAAATGAAGTTTAAGCAATATTGGTATTTGCTGGGAGGTAGAAAATTGTGTCTRTGAAACATACTGCAAAAATGCCACCTACATAGATTTCATTTTGAAGCCATGGCTAAAAGTCAGGTGGTAGAGGGTTTTTCAGCATTTCAGTAAAGCCCCTGAAATTTGGAAAACCAGATCTCGTCCTTAACCATCCTCAGGATGTTCTGGTTTTTGATGCTTTGAGACATGACTGGTTTTTTTGTGTGTCTATGGGGACTCATATAGGGGGTGAAAAATAGCAGTAGCATTCCTTCTTTTAAATTTTCTTTTGTTTCTCAGCTTCTATGTTATTCCCAAGTATTAGCAAGACCCTGGGCCTGGGTAATATGCAAGATCAGCACAGAAGAAGAACATGCCAATAGTGAAGTATTTCAAAAATCAAGTAGTCATTTTTACTGGACACCATGATAATTATCCATCAAAAATTAGGACTGTTTCTAGCAAGCCAAGATTCTCCTTCTTTGGATTCAGTACTGTAGTTTCCAGAAGACACCAATAGTACTGTGAGATTAATTCAATACTAGGGTGCAGGTGCATTGATCTTTCTGATGTCATTGCCCTAAATTATTATAGGATACAACTGAAAAACGGGTCTAGAATACATATGAGCAAGGATATGATCCAGGAGTATTTCTTCTCATTCTAATAATGAGTTAGAAGACAAAATCTTTGCTCTGAGAAATCCAAATGTATTTCAGTTTTCATAAGATTTTTTTCTTATTTTATTTTTAAAATCTGAAGGGGGCGGGAGTTGTAGCAAGGAGATTGATCACTGACAGAGAAGAGAAGTCTAGAAGCTGATCCTATACTCTTATTCAAATTCATTAATAATTTTCACTTCTACGAATTGCCCATTGAAGTCCATAGCACTTCTTATGTGAGGCAGGATCACTGATGCAAATAAAGGTTTACGGGACAAGGATCTAGGATGTGTTGTTACAGGGTCATTTCGTGATACAGTCTTGGCTTTTTTACTTCTTGCTCACTAATTTTATAGGTTCTATTCTTCTGCCAGAAGAGGTTGTTACATCATTAATAATGGAGCTTATTATTGCTTTTAATATTTGAATTATATCTGAAAAAGCTTGAAAGGTGTATTCATTATCTTAGGAGCATTAAAATTAAAAGATGCTAAAGTCTTTGAGTTATACTCTGTATAATTTTAAAATAATTTTGGCATTTTTTCCCCTCTGGCAATTGAAGCCTTTAACCTTATGGGACTCTGATTTACAGTGACACCACAGTCTTTTCAAAGGCAACATTATTAAGTCACCGATACTGAAATGGTACAGTCAGAAACAAGCAGAAAGTAATAAAGGGACAAAATTATTACAGTAGAGCAGACTTGACCCAGAGACCAAGGGCCAAATCCTGCTTGTTTTACTTGAACAAATAGTCCTGTTGCATCTCATTCAGGTATGCAGCACTAGTATAAACCCAGAAAAAAGCTCACATGAAGTCACCACTGTACTGAGATTAGAATCTAACTGAGACAGAATTATGCATGTATATGTAGAGGGAGGAAGAGATTGTCCAAAATATTCATTTAATTTGAATATGTATAGGAAGAGAATGAAAGTGTTGGGCCAAATCCTGCTCTCATTTACATTAATGCAGCCCCACGAAGTCTGTTGAGGGTAGAATTTGATGTGACATTAGCACAAACTAACTTTTACATTTGCCAGATTCTTATTTGCTCACAGCATGTGGCTGGCCAGAAATATAAATAAATCAAATCTGTTTCTAGGAAGAATCCAGCAATCCTTTGAAACTTTCCTTTTTTGCATTACAAGAAAAGAAGGGGTAGGAAAAAAGGGGAGAGGATGGAGGGTTACATAAATGAGAGCAGGTGCGGTCGTGCAGAAGTAACTATTCAGCATATGTAAGTGCAGTTGGAAAATCATTGTCTTGCAGAGAATACTTGAAATTGGTCCCTAATGGCCTTGGTTTTTGTCATATGGTCTTGATTATCAGGCTAAAATTGCATTGCTGATGCCTTTAGTGTGAATGAGATGGATGAATAATTATTACGTGCGCTGAATACCTTCTGCAAGGAGGAACCAGGACATCCCCTGGTCACCGCAGCTACCATTTCACCTTGCTGTCAAGAAAACTGCAAGTGGCCAATTCATCACTTCCTTATTGTTCTTAAAATATATGTTTATAATAATAAATGCTCATACCTGCACTAAGAATGGGCAATGCAAAACCTTAGCATCGTGAGGAATAATTGCGAGGCCCAGTTATTTCTGGGACTAAGAGGGTGTAAACCCCAAGTGCCTCATCCTGTTTCTAAAGACCTTGCTTTATCTTCGCATTCATGCAGATCTCTGTGACTATATTAGGGTGCAAAATGAGTTTCTAGTAAATAAAATAAGCACATACAAGATACACCAAATTACTTTTGGCCTCTGTTCAGAAATGAATTACCATCTTTTTCCTTTTTTAGCAGTTAAAAAAGGGCTCGCACGCTGCCTTACTTCCCTCTGCCTACCTTTGTCTCCGTCACCGGTTGCTACTACAATAACAGAAGTAACAGTAATGAGGTTAACAAACATCTTATTGGTAGCACTAAGAATAAGTCTCTGTGGTATTGAAAAGATCAATCCATCCCCCACTGGCCCCTCCACAGAAAGGAAAATGTGATGGTAAGGTTCAGAACCACTATGAGATCCATGACTATGGCCATGCTGCTCGTTCATTACCTGAATATTTACATTAAATCATGGCTGGGTGTGACTGCTGCTTACTCTCTGTGCAATCCTTTGCAATACTGGCAATGAGTTATGGGATCCACCAGTTCCYTAATGCTGCAGGTTGAGCTTCCTCGTAGCCACAAATAGAGCACAACAGCCTGCGCTTCCTCTTGGTGTGTGATCAGAAGGATTGCATGTGCGCAGGGTACAAGTGTTTCAGGACAAGACTTCCAGTGTCTGCAGGTTTTTCTAATTAATTGCTTGATGCCAGTTGCCATTAAAACCCTAATGAAGTGCCTAAAACCAGTTTTGATTAAATAATCAGACAATCACCCCAACTATTCAGGTCTACTGATTATCTCTTACCAGTTGTTTTAGCAGTGACTGCCTATTATGGACCTAAAAAGATACATGTGTATAGCTTAAATTTGCAGAAAAGAAAGAAAAAGCTAATAAAAAATAACATTTAAGATAACGGGTTTTAATCGTGTTTTAGTATCTTCTGTCAAATTCTCCAAATGCTCTTCTTGCATGAATAAAATAATCGTTGCGAAACGTTTCGCTTGAACTTCGTATTCTTTTATACCTAATTTATAGGTGGCTACACTCAAGCGCAGTGTATCTCTACACTCAAAACAAAACAGGTAGCTAAGTCAGGTTAAATGTGATCCTATGATCTGGGTGATGACTGATCAAATTAACAACTGGAGTTAAACCTGAAGAGAAGTCTGAAATGAAACACAAGCTGCTAGTCTCAATTCTCAATTTTCTCTCATTAGCTATCCCAAAAGGTTATCTGGCCCAAAGTAAGAAGGCTTTCTTTTCCCCCAGAGTACCAAAAGCACCTAAGGAAAAGCCACGTGTCCTGCCTAAAGTAAGTGCCCGAACAGGATGTGAGGATTTGGACTTCACTTCACTCCAGCTCCTATGTAACCCGTGAGCGCGCTTGCAGCAAAATTTGGGTAGCACCCCGGCCCCGCTTGTCTTTTTAAATCCAGTATGATAGGCATCGCTCAAGTGCAGCTGAACCATTGACTAACCAAATCACCTGAAGGAAGATCTGATGGTGAAAACCAGATGTTCTGAATTTTTTTGGAGACATAGTCTGTACACCTAGGTAGAATTCAAGTGATCTGAATCTTCCCCAGAGTGCCTCATTCATTTTCGTTGATACTGATTTGCATTGGGGCAGCCTCTGGCTTTTTTGAAGTACCCTTTTAAAAGGCTTAATCTTTTCAAATAGTGGACATCAGTCTTAATCTGGGACTGTGATGGACTTTTTTGTGATTGGACTTTTTTGGATCTCACAAAAGTCTCAGACATATTCTGTATCATGTAGTGTTGCAAAAGGTCATGTATTTTTTTACCTTTCTCCACTGCAATCACAGACTTGCTGCAGGGTGTTGCCAAAGTTCACAGCTATGAGGGTGCAAAGAGTTACTGCCTATCCATGCGTGTTGCTTCCTGATGAACAGTCTTTGGTAAATTCACACTGTGCCTCTTAGTAAAAATTAATCGAGTCATCTTGCTATGAATAAAATTCTAACCATAGACATCAGGGGTTTTATTATGTTAAAGGATGCTATTGATACTAAGAAAAACAAAAAACCTAGAGGCTAAAATTTGGTAGTTTATCATGTCCTAGGGTTTTCTTTTAACTTTCTTTTCTATTTGAAAAAGCTAAATTGATTGAAGCATTTGAGCCCTGATTTAGCTTTTAAAAAAAGAAGCAAAAGCTGAAAATGGCTCAGCGAAGGAACTGAAATGCTATCACAATCTAGTGAGATCGATAAGCTAGAAAAAAAAAGGAAGAAGAGAAGTTTTTGAGTGACAGTGTAAAAATGGGAAATTTAAATACATCTATATCGTTGTGTTTTGCTCCATTGTGTATGCATAAAATACACTTTGGCAGTGTGTTTCCATGCAATCTAGAAGGTGATTTATTAGTAACAYTGAATTTGTGTTTATGTTCCAAATTGTAAACTACATTTATAGCAATATTTCTGTGTTAAGGTATTAATGCTAGAAGTGCTACCTAAGCTTAACTTTACCAATATAACTCAAAATGTAGTTTATAGTGCTATAAATAGTAACATTGATATTGACACTTATAGCAGCATCTAACTCCCTGGAAAGCTGTTTTTGATGCTAAATGAAAATGCAGGGAGCTGACAGTGTACTTATACATACCAGGGAGTACAAATCATACTTCATAGTTCTCATTGTTGAGGTTCCCTTGTGCTAAAGAGTATTTAAATGTTTAGTGGCATTGCCAAATATTCCAATTTAAAAACCAATGTTTGCATGTATTATTAGATACATGTTATTATTATTTATAATAATGCTAACCTCATGCATAAAAGTATTAAACAACAGGCATAATGCCTGTTACCTGTTGTTGGGGACTGATCATTCACGATGGTCTTTGACTTTGTTCCTTGCCTATTTTTTTGGAGTCTTCTCGATTTTCACTAGAGGTCGTCTCACATCTCTGAAACATCTGGGAATTACAACCAAGACTGTTGACTTCCCCAAACCCTCCTTTAATTGAAGCATCTGCGATAGGGAGCCACTTAATGGCTTCATCTCTCCTCCTGCAATACACATGGCAAGTGGTTGTATGTGTAATTGTCTCTATATTGTTTAGAGAAAGGAGGAGCAAGTGGGATCATCAGTTCACCAAAACCTGATTTTGACTATTCTGAAAGTATTAACAAAGTTAATCCAAATTTTTCCATACTTTTAATTTAGAAGAACATCTGACAGGTTAGATCTTTTAAAAAGTTTGTGATTGACTGTCGCCTCATTTTAGGCAGTAGCTCAAAGCACTCAGGACATCAGATACACAAATCCAATTCCTTTTTCTTTCTCAGGGTCTTGAGCTCCGTTCTCAAGAGAAGGCCCTATGCACTGTGTGTCGGAAAAGGAAAATTTCTGAGGGTTGCGTATAACAATCTGTCCAACATGCAACTTCTAAAAAAATTATCTGCTGAACTGCAAAATGAATTATTCTCACAGTCTTTCACGCTGACATTTTTACTTGCAGCTTGTGGCATAAAAGGGCTTATGTAATTTTTGGCTGTATTACACATGCTGAGTATAGCAAGGATGATGTTTTGTGGTTTAGAGTTCCAGGTTTTATTCTCAGCACTCCTAGAGGATCACTGTTCAAGTATGGACAAGTTTATTTCCTGCCTTGTTTTCCTCATTTCTAAATTAAATATGATTGCTTCCTTTAATGATAACTTACATAAGCATTGTATATTTTGGATTACTGTTGGCCTCATGAGAGGTGCTCAAAAGTATAAGCCATTTTATCTAAGGTGGATATGTCTATTATGTGTGTATGATGTGAATGTGTGCATATGTGTGTGTTTTGTATTAGAACCATATATGTATTACAGGTTTATCTAGGTTTATCATGCATGAATACTATGGTGAAGAGTACCAAATGAAATGCCCTTGCTTGGATAATTACTATCATGCCATAGTATTCCCTTTTAAAAGGGTATTCTGTTCTCTTTAGCTGAAGTTGAAGCTATTCACTTATGTGAGCCAAATTATACCCTTATAGAGTATTTAGTACTAGTGTCAAACTGACTTTATAATTTTCTCAAACAAGTTTTGGTCCTTAGCACATTTATTCACTGGAGATGAGTTAGAATTGAAGGATCTGAATGTCCCATGTTGACCTGAGAGGTGTATGCCCCTCTGAGATTAAGAAAGGTGGGAGGATCCACTCTCTGTAGACCTCTTTAAGTTCTTGCACTTGACTTTTAAGCTCTTCTGCTCCTGTCAGAGCATGTTTTTAGCTGGGGAACAATGGGGATGATTCAGAGGGGATGCTGTATGTGAGCAGGATAGTGAAGGTGAACATGAGTGACCCAGCACAAAGATCAGGATATCGCTGTGAAATCAGGTCTAGGAGCACATGTGGGKTTTTTTTCAATGCTGTGGTTTTGCCAAAATCCCAAAAGTCTCATTGGACCCTAACCAGTTCACTATCTTATTCTTCTTTCTTTGCCAAAACTTGTAAAACTTTTTGCTTTTTTCTTTTTAAGAAGTTTTAAAGGAGTAGTAAATAACTGCTCAGTTTTATCAAGCCTGATTCCTCACAATACATCTATTAGGAGATTGACAGCTGCCATTGTAAAGAGAGGTTAGAGCAAACCTTCCCTTTCTGCAGTCAGGGCAAAAATGATGGTGGAGGTGTCGGTTTCATGATTTTTCATAGGTTTTAGCTGTTGAAATCTGGGATTCTAATTCAGTGCTTTATATTCTGAAATTAACTTCTCACTTTGGTCCACCAGAGCCCATGTTTGCTGTCTCTTGCCTAATGTAGGTTGTGGCCCTCTCAAGCTTTTCCCCGAGAATGTGACTATAGGTTGGTAGATTTTTGTCTATTTTGGACACCAGTCAGTATACTTTATGGTTTGTTGAAACAATATGTTACAATAAATTGAAAGATAGCTTGTAGTTTTGTAGCTCTGTGCCTTTATCTGTCCATGAAATAACAGATTAGTGTATTAAAACACGCTCTGAGAATGCACACTGGGTTTAGAGTATTGCACTTCTGCTTTACATTTCATTTAAAATACCTTTTAAAACCATTTCATACTGTATTCATGAAACATTCTAGCAAATACTCTCGCAACAAGACCAAGATCTTTCAGAAAGGTTAGGAATATGCTTTTCAGATTATCTGGGGTTTATTTATTATTTTGTATTTTCTTTTTTTTTTCTTCTTTGTTCTGTATTTCCCAGTTTAATTAGATGCCGCCTCCTCCTTTTCCCTCAGGATTCTTTACTTTCTTTCTGTAGCAATTTGTGATTTACTGGCTCATTTGAACTCTAGTTTTCTTCACAGTTAAAAAAATCCCATGTATATTCAGATTTCTGACTGTGTGATTAGTGTATGGGAGATAAGGCGGGAACATAAAACTCAGAAAGCAAGAGGAAAAGACCAGTCCCAGTATATATGGCAACTGTGTCATAGCTCGGTTATTTATTCATCTGAATAATGGACAAATGGCAAAACTCCCATTGATTTCGGTGGGAGCAGAAGTTAACTTGAAATGAGCAGATTCCCTACATGTCTAATATTCTGAGGACTCAGGTGTTAATTTGTGAAGAAAGATCAACACAGATGGGAAAAGTTATAGCTTGTGGAAGAATAGTCGGTTGAAATGCAGATCCACACAGTAAGGGCCTAGTCTGCTTGATGCCACATACCGACTTCAGTAAAAGTCGGGGCCCT
This sequence comes from Oceanodroma leucorhoa, assembly GCA_030449065.1. NCBI lineage: Eukaryota > Metazoa > Chordata > Aves > Procellariiformes > Oceanodroma > Oceanodroma leucorhoa. The sequence goes on along the minus strand of JASVER010000006.1, from coordinate 21,655,078 downwards.
TGCAGGAATCCAGCCTAAATGGTAGTAAAGAATCTAGACAGAGGCTAGACAAAGCCCCTCACTGGTGTGAAATCGTGTGTACATATAACCTTCCACATACAGATTTGTACATATGTTTCCTTAGACTAAAACGTTAATAAAAGGAAAATGGCATCCAGGAAGACAAAGCATCCAAGGCAACCCATCTGCACTCTTGTCATATGATAGACTTGGACAAACCTAAAGCTGCCAATACAACTGCTCAAGAAGTATGCCAAGGGAGCAGATGCTACCTCTGCAAGGATATTTTCCAAAGTTTGGCATTCAGGATCTTGTGATTACCATCCAGAGAGGAAGAGGTGAGGAAGAGAAGTGGAATGATGTTGCCTTGGCACCTCCCGGTGTCAGCTTGCCTTTCACATTCACTTGAGTTAGGTCTTTTCAATTCTTTCTTCTTCTGCCTAAGAGAGGCATCTGGTGTGGAAGTTAAAAAGGAAAACAGCTATGTATGAAAGTAGGGTACTGTGAAACTTGATGCTACCTTTAAAATATTTATTCAAAGACAAATTCATGAATGTATTTAGATTTATGATGCATAATCATGTTTGGGTTAGCAAAAGGCCCACAGAGGTACAGAATAAACCTGTGAGATGAGAAGCCAGTGGGGTTTTTGTGAACTCAAGTGGTTAGAATAGAAGATTGTTATGATTTTTAGAGAGCAGCCTGAAAACGATGCCTTTTGGAGAAGAGCAGGTCCTGCAGCACCTTTGCTCATTCAGAAGGCTGGGGCATCCGTTCAGAGCTCTGCACGGATGCTGGGTGAGCCAGTGTGGGTACGGCAGGTTCAACGCATGTCTGAGAAACAAGGAAGTGCTTTTGTGCAAACTCTTGCACACCAGCAAGACCAGGCCATCGCAGTGAGCCGTCGCAGCATGTGCAGAAGCTCCTGTGGGACACGTCGTGAGTGGTGGGGAGAGGCGGTGGCCGCTGTGGTGCCGCTGCTAGCTGCCGCTGCTAGCTAGGTTTGGTAAGCTGGGGTTGGCGGTCAGCACCACCCACAGCCAAATATAGATCTTTTCTTAAAAAAGAAAAATCCTCTATAGAATTATTTCAATGTTTCTCATTGTTTGCATTCCCTCTATATTACTAATTGTAAAGGGGCGTTGTGGGGGCCAGCAGGCCTGTATTCAGGCACTCAGCTTTTCTAGTGACCTTCAGCATCCATGTTGTTATGCCTGACGCTAGGCCATATCTGCGGAAATGTCCCTTCTCCGAGCTAATCCCAGGAAACACAAACATATCCAGCCAGTAACACTCTCTGTTTCCAAAGGTTTATAGTTTCTTCCAGGCTCGTGCTGATAAATGATGTTCCAGTGATTTCTTTAACATGAGAAATTACTCCTTGAGGCCATGCTCTCACAGTTCTTATCAAACTTATTTGGCTTTTGGACGCTTTTAATCAAGGCCCACCAGCACAGGAACTAGTAAGTGACGACCTTTATTTTGTTTGGGGGTTGGAAGAGGGGGAGAAGGAGGCAGGGTAAAACCCAGCTCCCAAGGCTCATCCCCTCTGAGCCATGACCGCCCGGCGCTCTCCCCGTGCCGCAGAAAGCGCCTGAACCTTTGCTCCCGGACCCTCCGAGGAGAAGAGGGGCAAGCRAGGGAGGCTCGGCCGAGCCTCCCGGCCGCCCAAGGAAGAGGGGAAGGAGCCCCARCTTCAGGAGGAGGGCCCTGCCTTTCCCACTCCGCCGTGCTCGTGCGCAAGCGAGCTCGGTGTTTTCGTAAAGCGGCATTTGCCCTTTCCTGCTGCTGGACGCCACAAAAGGGCACCCGAAATGATCTAAATGCATCGTTTTCCTGGTGTGAAGGATGCAGTAGGGAACCTTTGGATGAAGGCGGTGCTTTTTTTTTGTCCTGCCAGTGTTCCCTTTGCCGTGTGGGTTCCTGCAGACGAGTACTGTCACCTGGGTTGAAATCAGCCTCAGAGCGCTTTCTGTGGGTGCGGCGGGCTCCAGTGTGGCGGGCACCCTTCCTCACAGCCCTGGAGTGTCCGCCTCAGGTGTGAATTCTCTGTCTTACCAGGTGCAGACCCAGGGACCGAGACCTTGGTCTCATTGGCTCTACACGTCCCTGGAGCATCGCAGAAACCCCCACCAACAGTCCGCTGAGGAGGAGGTTTTATACTGGTTTTGGCAGCATTCATCTGACTGGGGGTTAGCAGTGTCCTGAACAGAAAACCACAGTACATGAATCTCATTTGCTAGGACTGAAATATAGCAGCCAAGGCAGATCATCCTGTCTCGCTGTTTTTATGTGTCCCTGAGTCTAAAGTCATTTTTAAAATGTGAGTGATGCAATTTCTTGCATCTTTCATTTAATATGCTGCTTGGTAAACAGTGTTTTAGATTAGTATATTTGTAATTTAAATGAAGACAATACATCAAGTCAAGTCAGAAAAGAAGGAAGAAGTTTAAGGAATGATTGATGCCTCTTTCAGCATTATGCCCTCTTCAAAAAGAAAAAAAAAAAAAAGCATAAGGAGAGGGAAGAAGTGGGATTATTGAGGATCTAGTGGGGTAAAGGAGAAAGAGAGAAACTATTGTTCATGGGCAGAAATATACTATTTTTAAAACCACAGTCAGCTCTGATAGCTGAATCTGTTTTCTTCAAGCGCACTAATAAATTCTGCCTAATTCATTTTTTATTCTCTCTTGGGGTCTGCTTGCAGATTTGCCTCAACAAAGGAAGCATCATGTTACTTCTTTTAAATAATTGATGGCTCTTGGTCCAAGCCAGCTTGAAGGAAATTCAAAAATAGGTACTGATTGAGTAAATACCCTGCCTCCCCCCCCGCCTGCACCCCCATCCCTTATTTATTTTTGCAGCCTGGGTGACTGGCAGTTGCCGATGATGTCATCGAAGCTTTGGGTACACCCAGCACTTAGCAGCTCTGATTTCATTTATGTATTTATTTATATTTAAGAAAAGGAGAAGCTGTTAATTGTAAACTGTCTGATGGAGCTAAGAGCTCTTAATAAATCATCAGCAGTCTTGTGCCGTAACAACCAGGCTGCGGTTAGAACGGGTACCAAGAAAGGCACTGGAGAGACTTGCATATATACGCTCTCCTCTTCGCTGAGGGATGTGGTCTTCTCAGGGTACCCGTGGATCAGTGGTTTCCATCGTGTTGGTTGTTTGCAGGCTTTGTCATGCCGCCTCTGACAGCAGYGTTGTTTCCATGGAATAAGTAATTTCACTGGGCAGCACAGATTTTCCGAAGCTCTGTGATGTCATTTTTAAAGACGCACCCTTTATAATTTGCCCTTTAAATTATTCAAAACCAGAGTGGTCTCAATTAACAACAACAAAACCCAGCAATAATTTTTTGATGCTTTTCTCCTTTTTTAGCTAGCCTTGGAGAGGCAGTGTGGTCTTTTTCTGCTGTTTTTACAGCAACTATTGCCACAGTAAGGACAGTTTTGGTGTAAAATACTGCATAGAAGAAAATAGTGGAGGAGACTGGATCTAGTGAGTTTTGCATTCATACTCGATTCGTAGTCCACCTGACTTCATGCCTCCCCAGTTTTGATAGCAGCAAGCTAAAGGACTAAGGGAAAGTTACTGGAAGGTGGCTTCTCTGTGAAATCCCTCTTAGGTTTTCTTTGTAAAGTATACTACCATTTTGTAATGTTACTTACACAAGGTTGCAGATGTAAGTGATGCTCAACTATAAAAGGGGCTGATGTTTGTAAAAGAAAATGGGGAATTTTTTTTTTCCCCAAACAGGCAAGTCTTAGAGTTCATCTCGATAAAATATTTTAACGCATGAAACCAGCACTCACCTAGTAAATAACAGAAGGTCTTCTTGACCTTGCACCGTTACGTGGGCACACATGCCATTCAGCTGAACTACTCTGATGTCCAATAYGTTGGAGAAATTGTCAAGTATTTCCTCTGGTGCCATGCTTGTGTCACCCACGCTGGCTTGGTGTTTCTCTCTGCCTGCTAACGGCGCTCAGGCCACAGAGCAGTTTGAGTGCCGACAGCCATAGCGGGATCAGGCCAGGCCTTTCCAGCTGGGAGAGCAGAGCACCATCAGGGGCATGTCCACATGAGTAGGTGCAGATGGACCGGAGCGGACTGAACGTGGCTTGGCTCTGGTCTGGAAGCCATGGAGCTATTTAATGCAATGCTGTCATCAGGCTAATACTCTTATTGTGTATTATTAGTAGCGTTAGATCTAGAAGCTCCAGTATGAAGATTGATCTGTCAGGAGTATGCCATGTATTTTGCATATTTATTGCCCTCTCTTATCTGCCGTAAATTGAGTATCATCTTCAGTAAAGTAAGCATTGTAAGGGCAGATAATCTGATTTTCAAAGAAAGCTTTCTTTGAGAAATGGAGTGATGGAGCCAGTTCTGTGTATTTCTCCTCTTCCCCTCCAGAAATGGACCTCTGGGGTCTGTATTAAGGAAACCATAGCGTTTAGGGGGTCAACATGGAGACATGAGTTCATTGTTTCTGAGGCATTACATTCCTCTTGCTGAGGCAGCAAGAGGACAATGCAAGAATGAAACTTGAAACAACAATATCAAAAAATGCCTGTCAAAGTGAGGCATACAATTGCATATTTGGATACCTGCAAAGTGTCCTGTACTCTGAGTAGTTCCTCTGACGAATGTGGTGCACAACGATGTGTAAGAGGTTTTTCAAGTGATTGTGAATGCATATGCATTTTATACAAATGGCTGCAGTGTTTGGAAGCTTTTCTTCTGTGTGGTGCAAAGTTTGCAAGCAGAATTTAGAGATTGTTCAAATTGTCTCTTTATTTGCCAAAAGAACAGGTAAAAAATTAATTTGGTAATGGGAAAAACTTAAAACCAGAACACTAGCTCACTTTGCATGTTAATAAAGTCTCTTGCCATAGAGGGAAAAAAAAGACTTGCTGAAGGCATAGCATACTGAGGTATATCTATTAGTGTGTGCTTAACTCTGTTGCCTGGGAGCTTTTATTAAATGCAAGGGCCAGGAAGATTGACCTCACATTTTGKTTTTTTTCTTTCGGAGTTGGATCCGGACTCACATCACTTACACGTATAAAGCTGGCAATTTACTGATTTGTCAGTGAAAAAAACACTTAGTTGAAAAAAAGGGGAAAACCTTGCAATAACATCGTTGGGCTTTGAAATATAAGCTGCTTCAGAGGATATGAGTGTGTTATTGGGTATAATAGGGACCCTTCTATCTGTGAACGTAATGCCATGTAACAAATACATGAGACAAAGTAAAACCAGTTTCTCTGATGGCTGGACTCTCTGGTTATAAAACGCTATTGCAAGCATTCTGTTTAGGAAGGGAAGCTAAAAGCCTCTCAAGGGTACATAGAAAATGCTGAACCTGAATGTATAAATGGACACATTTTAATCCTTAAGTTATTAATTATTACTCATGATTAATTGTAATTATTTTATTACTACTCTAAACCCTTGGGTCAAATTGCACGCTGAAGTCTGTAAGAAATTTGCTGAAGAATCTTTTGATTTGGTATGTTATCATTATTATATTGAATATTGGACATTATCAGTTGCACTAAAGAGACCAACTGCTATCATGCCATCAAATTACAGGATATATTTGGGTTGCAGGCGTAACTCCATTTYTTTCAGTGTCATCAGATAGAACTGTAAATCTAATGCACAAAGGGGAGGGGAAGTAATCCCTTCACCCACAAAGACATAAATTAAATGTTACCCCATGCTAAAAAATGTAACCCTAAATGAACCTTACATTCAGAAAAGTTCAGTGCATACATTCAGTACATACGCTCTGTTCAAGAGGATGGCAAGTGCTTTCAGATTAGTCTGTTTTATTGAGGATTTTCCAGTGGAAAAGCTTGGCACCCCCCTCCCTCTGGCCAGCCCTACCTTCCGACTGCCTCTCTCTCCTCAAGTAACCAGAAGAATCTTTTTCTTCTGAACATATAGCTTGTAATACACATAAAAGCAGAGTTTGCTTTGATCCTGACAGCAAAACGTTTATTTTTAAACTCGGACTGGGCTGTTGTCCAGCAATGCTCTTTCCTTTGCATCATGCCCTGGGTTTCAGCTCTGCAGCCCGTCTGGGTGCAGCTGGACCTGCTGCAAGAGGGACCTGGCTTGATGGGTCCTGCTGAGCTCCCTCCCTCCCTCTCCCCCCATTCCTCCTCCTCCTCTGGTTTTGAAATTCAAATTGAATGCAATTTTCAGCTCATTTGAGCCAGAATATACTCTTGCTGAGCTTCAGTGGCTCTTAAATTCAAACTCGCAGGAGAAAACAGATATCATCTGTCACCGAGGGTGGGAAAGGGTGTCCTCCTCACATTTTATTCATGGGAGGCAGGGCTGCACTGACTAATTCCAGTCTTTCTGACTAATCACTCACTGGCAAACTAATCAGCTAATCGATGGGACTGGTTTCTCGTAGTTTGGTCTCTTTTTGCAGGGTTTTTTTGTATTTCTCCAGCCTATTTAGTATTTACATTTAATGTCCTAGAAGTGCCCTAGCTGGAACGACTGTGTCCACATTTGACTGTACCTGCTCATTTCTGGTCTTCTTGTCTCTATCACAGACTATTCCCTTTAAAGAACTACAGATGGAAATGCCCAAAATTGGATAGTTGGCAGAAGAGAGGCCAGGGGAGAGAGATTTTCAAAAGAAACTTAAAAAATGGAAAGGGACAAAGGGAGAAAATGTGTTAAATGCATTAGTTGTTGTTATGTCAGCAGGTTTAGGACCATGTACATCTATGGGGTACATACCATAGCTACTTACTCTATAAGACCTGTTTCATGTTAACACACGTGCCAATATCTCCTGAGTCACCTCATAGGAGGTGGGAATCCTGCCTGAAAGTAAAAAAGAAATACAACTCCCTGTTTTGCCTTACTGCCTTTTTTTTTAAATATTATTGTTTAAATATAAAAAGACTCTTGCAAAGAGGACCAGCTCCTGCTTTTATTGCACTCCTTTACAAACCCCTCTTTCATTTGGTGAAAGTAGCATTGGTTTGGAGATCGGCAAACTACTTTCAAAAGGAAATGTTGCAAGAAACAGCAATTTGATAGGTGTAAGGGCAAAACTAAAGCACAATCTGTGCTAGTAGAGAAAATAGGTTACTTAATCTAACAGCATGATAGCATTTTAATGCTGCTCTGAGCAACATCAGCTTGTTACTGGCAAAAATCCACAACCTGAATTTTTGTTGTAGCAAAATCTACATGCCGTAAAGGATGTCAGAAATAGACGGGACATCTGCCAATGGTGAGAACATATTAAAGTCAGACTGCAAATAATATCAAACATCATGCTGGTCCCTCAGTTTTTTTATATGCTCTAAGGCCTTGACATATCACTAGACCTGGCTTAGAGTTGGAAACCTAGTATTCTGCAGCTTTCTTGATGCCTGTTCTTTGTGCCTCATATTGGACAAGGGTTTGCGTACTGTTTGGGCCCGATCCTGTAAATAGTTTTGTATTTGGTATGCTGATGTCACCCAGGGAAAAGAAGTTGTAATTCCATCATTACTTTATCAGATGCTTGAAGATTTTATTCTGCTAGTACATTCCCTCCTTCCACCTGATGGCATAAAACATTACTTAGCGAAATAAAGATGCTTAATAACCTTGTACAAATAAACTGAAATTAAACTTTGTGACGATATTCAGTTGTCACTTTGGGCATATTAAGTACTTCCAGTTCAGTTCTTGTAACCCTTAAAAAAATATATTTTTGACGTGGCCTGAGCCAAAGCAATGATACTGGCAGTCAGCTGGCCAGTTCGCAATAGCCAGAGACAGATGCCTTGCACAGAAGCCAGCACGCTGTTATGGCAGAACTTGTGCATTTTCTATGAGAGAGTCACTGGCAAAAAGCAGGGATAAGAAAAGAGGGCACCATTAGTGCATGTTAGGACTAGCCCAAGCTCACCTTTGGGACTGGGCACCTTCGCGACACAGGCAGCGTTTAGGGACCTGTATCTGGATCGCCGTGGAGTTTAGAGAGGTGACAAGCACGCAACTGCCAGGGTAGCAGGAATTGATTTCCGGTGGTCTTTATGGTCATAAATGTTAGCCCTGACACATTACAGTTTCTGAAGCAGGGGATTTTGGAATCTCTTTTTTAATTAGGCAATTAAATTCAGGTTAAGCCCTGTTTTAGGTACCTCGGTGCCTCTCTGAATCTTCCCCTTTGTCTCCAGCAGCTCTGTTAGATGTTGACACTGATCTGCAAAGCTGGTACTACAAGTCCTTATAAAGAAATCTGATATTCCTATGGAAGTTATGATGATGTATGTAAATCAGCTGCCATATCCACAGTCACCTCGTCGGCTGAAAAAGAAGGGCAAATCATTTCGTTGGTAGCTGCTGAAACCGTCAGCTGCACTGTCATTAATACTCTACCCTCTTTCCTGGAAACTCAATATGTCAGCTACCTGATGTACCCTTCCTCTTCCAAGAATACATCTCTCCATTCCTTCAAATTCTTCTTGAGCTGGGACCTCCCATCTGTCAGTTTATTGTTCTTCTTCTGGCCCATTAGTTTTTCCTCCTGTTCTTTTTTCATAGCCTCATGTGTTTTTTATAGTTTTATCATGTGCTAATGACCAGAGTATCTGAGCTCCTTCCAGGAGCGTATAAAGTGATGTGTCCAACTGCTATTATGCCTTTTTCTTTCCTCTTCTTTCTTGTGGGGAGAACAGTGGGGGGTAAAGCATTAAGTTTTGAAGTTTTTTATGTGGCTGTGGYATATACACCTACACCATCACAACCCTGGTCACCCTCTGCCTGTAAAGCATCCCCTGGACTACCCTGTTTGGACTTTGGTGCTGGATCTGTTCCTCAGGGAACTGCCCAGATTTCTTTCGCTGCTCTCTGGGAAAAGACTCTCCACGTGGTGTCACTTCTCTGAAGCAGATCTTCCTGGTTGCTCTCCGTAGATGCCATTGCTGAACTTACTAGTTCCACACCCCCTACTCTGTCTTGCTGCTTAACCCTGATGGTCCTAGAGATCTTCTCTCATCAGTCCCCTCATCTATAATTTATCCTTCAGGGGCCACACAGCAGCTGAAGCATTTGCACACAAACTTCATGCTGGGATTTGTATAATAAAAAGTATTTTGCTTCCTAGCAGTAMAAGAGCCATAGAAATCCAGGTGAAATATGAAGTGCCTGCCTCCTTGCTTTGGTGGACCGCCTGGATCTCACCTCCCTCTGGCACTTGCCCTCCTTTCAGCCCACAGCTGTCTTTTTCTTGGTTTGTGCTGGGCCCATATGAGAAGCTTTCTGTTGCAGAAGGAAGCAAAACTCTGGTTAATGTCAGCGGACATTGTTATCAGTGGGATTTTTACTTAAAATAAGTCTCTGCAACTCGCCTTTTTGTTGTGGCAGATATTCCTGTACAACTATTGTATTACTAAAAAATAGCAGTTGCACCTGTAAGCTTTCCATGCGAGTAGACTCTTGTGCACCTGAGGAATCCTATTAAAGATAGAGATTTTCACGTGATGGAATGACTGGAAATGACTGGACTGCAAATCACAAAACTCCTAAAATTGTTGTCCTAGCCTATAAAAAAACCTGTTGGTGTGTCTATGCGAGTTTTGCATATGTAGGTGTGTATCTATAGACAAAGACACACGTTTTATGATGTCTCCTAAATAGCAGATTACTTGTTGCTATTCAGAGGTCACTGGGTAACCTGCAATTCCTGCTTGATTACAACATGCTCAATAGAGACCACAGTTTCAAATGCATAAATAACTGCCAACCAAACTGTGAGTGTTTGTGGTACTGAACCTGTAATCAGGTTTTGCGTTTTAATTTCGTATCTATTTTTAATATTACATATGTTAATCCTTCTGATTGGTGGTTATTCTTCTTTATCATTCTCTCTATATTTTTTATTTGTTTCTTTCTTTATGGTGCTTTGAGAAATTTAGTAATGTAGGATCAGAACTGTTCTCTTTGAAATTATCTTTAAAACTACTATCGACTTTAACAGGATTAGTGGTAATGTTAGGGAGCCTGAGAAAATGGTCTTACAGCACGCACAGCRTCTGATGCCTAAATAACAAACCTCGTCAAGCCAACTATTTCCCCGAGTCACGTTTTGTTCCGTCCTGGCACCAACCAGCCTGGGACGACAAATTGTATCACCAAGGAGGCGTGACATTAGCCTTGCGTATATTTCCACTGGCCTTTGTATTGCCATGGCAACAATAGTTTTAATTATGGAAAGCCAAAACGATAACTTGTATATCAGATGGGGCTCAGTTTTCCCTGTGGACAAAACTCTGATTAGCCATTGGAGACGAGCTGTGTATCTCGGTTTTCCTCCCGGGCTGGATTTTGCCCCGTGCTTTAAGAGGCAGCTGTGGTGCTCAGGGTGTGAACTCGGCGGGGCCGCGGCCGGCTGGAGGGCTGCTGGGCAGTGGCCTGGCGGGAGAGGCACCGGCCCTCCCGTCCCAGGGGCAGCCGGCACCGTGGTGGTTCGCCTCCTTAAGAACAGTTCTCTCGCTAAAGGACCGCTCTCGGCTTCCCTCTAAACCGCTGGAGGACTGCGTATTTGGAAAAGCCTGGTGTGAAGTGATGTCTAATAATCAGCCTTGACAGTGTTCAGGATTGTGCTTGGGGGACAAACAAGAAGCTCCGCGTCAGCAGTAGACATGGATATTTGCAAAGCAGATCCACATCCACATCCTGCTGTGACGTGGGAAATGAATGTCTGTGTGGTAGGATGCAGGTCAGGAGTGGCTTTCTTCACAGTGGCAAGGGTGTTGTTTAAGTCACTTTTCCAAGATGGGGCGTGTGAGGGCAGTGACCAAAAATGTGTACATTACTCAGGGAACTCATACTGAGAAAGAAAAAAATTGGTTGACGTAAACCAGTGTCTCTTTTTTGTGTGTGTGTGATATAATCAATTATATGGATTTCTACTGCATTCATTTCCTGTTTTGGATGAATGGTGGCCCTTGGTGGTTATGGTAAGGCTGGTTCTGGGTTTGTGAACTTCCTGGCAGTGTTTGAAGAGCAGAAAGGTCGGTGAGGAGATGGGACATCACGTAACTTCCAGGACGTCACGTAACTTTGTCTGGATCTTCTCTGACACGCTGACATTCCTATCGTGTTTTCCTGACTGCAGGTCTGAGGCAGCGTCGTCAGGAGATTATGGCCAGAGATCATGAAATCACTGAGAATAAGAGTTGCAAGATCACACTGTTAACTAGAAATTCAATTATTCAAATGTGGTTCCAGAATGTAGGGGGCCTAGCAAGCATGTAGGCTAATATGTAGACTTGCTGAATCTCTAATCTCACTCCTTACAGTGTTACAACAGCTTTTTTTTTACAACACAAACCCCTGARCAAGTATTTCACTGGTAATTGTACTGCTGATTCACTTACACTTTTCAAAATTTAAGAAGTCCTGCCTCTAAGATTGTGATTTTGGAATTTGGGATCATAAATTAAGCCCTCTTATGAAAGAAAATAAGAAGTTTGCTGCTGTTTTTAATAAGATTTTATGGTAAGTATGGCAACGGTAAGTCTGTCAGTCCCAGCTTTGCTGCACATGTATAGCTCTGTGCTTTGAGACCCTTGAAATGTCTGTTTTTAGAACATCAGCAGGGGGCTAATGAAAAGGCTTTGTTGATTTTAACGAATTGCAAGCCACTGTAGCCAAAATAAATATAATCTGCTTTTTGGATTAGTTGTCACACATGATTTTACCTACTAACAGTGATTAAAGAACCCTGGTGGACCTGAAGCATAGCTGCTCTCTGGTGACTCTTGCTAAAATAGCAATAAACAGAAGTAAATAAAGACTTAGGGCATTAGTTATCTTTAATAAACAGTGACACTGCATATAATGTTGGGGGGAGACTTCAAAAACCTGCATCGTGTACAGCAGCATCACTCTTTGTAGCGCAGAGAGCGTTGGTCATGTTAGATGGCTGGAAATGATGGCATCACCAAGCTGCTTTACTTGCATTACTGGCCTGCAGTCCCTCTTCAAGAGCTGCCGACCCAGCTGGACACCTTGTGGAGACCTTCATTGCTCAGCCATTTTCATCCAGCAGCAGACATTGGAAACAAAGTTGAAAATGTCCGAAACTAGAGGGATTACAACAGGAAAATGAAGGGAGCGTTAATTGCTTGTGTAATTATGCAACCTCCGAACCACTGTAATTCCATCTGGTTAATGAACAGAGGGCTGGTGCTGGTCTCTCCTACCTTAGTCTTTGTAAGCTGATCAAAAGAATTACTTGCCCCTGCTGACATCTTTTTTCCCTGATATTTTCCCAGTAATCAAGGGTGGGTGGGTTTCCCGATCCCCTTCACGTTTGTTGTGAGAGGCAACAATTACGGTTGATGGTATTGTACTACTCCCTTGGACTCACTGTTGCTTTTAATCAGTGGGTAGAAGAAACAAAACAAATGAAAGCATGTTTTCTCTTCCGAGAGGGAATTATTGCTGCAGTGCTGAACGTTGGGAACAATTTTAGGCTCTGTTGTAGGGGGAAAAACACCTTCCTGGGAGTGGCAGAGAATGGGAGGAGTTTACCAACAGGAACACGGAAAGTTAGGGCTTTTGAAATTAAAAAAATCAGGGGATAGCAAAACATGAGAAAGATTGCTTTAGGGAAAAATCTTACCAAAACAGGGAGAGGGTCTGAGCTTTCTAACAAGTCTTCAACTTGTATTCATCTATCCCTAGTTGTACACCCCTGGAAGGCACATGGCACTGTTCTACGAGGAGTTTGTCTTTTACATGACAGCTAAAAAACTTCAAATTAATCAAGCAAACATCCCCGGGCTTTTTTCAAATTGTATAACTCTTTTGATGTATGGCATTAAATTCTTTTTTGGTGTTTTCGGTGAAGTTGTGCAGTGGTTACAATACACTTCTGGCTTTACAGTCTATGGAAAAAATGCTTTGATATCATGCTCAGGAAGGGAGTAAGACCCACCAAGGACCCATCCTTCTCTTGGCTGGCAGTCATGAGGAGTTTGGAGACTTGCCCGATGGTGTAATTCAAGTCTTGACTGCATATCTTATTGGTTAAAAATAGGAGCCAACTCCAGCTCATCAGTTTTGCTAAGAAACTATTGATTGTGATTAGCAAGCTTAAAAATAATTACCTTGTGTGTTCATTGCTATCTTTGGACATACTCTCATATTCCTACTCTTACAGAAAGTATTGAGCAGCACAGTAGGGCAATTTGGTGACTTAGGTGTTACATTGTGTGTGGGGGGAGAAGGRTATTGAGCACTTCTTAATTGTTCCATCTCCTGGTGGTTAAACAAACACACAACACCTATACAGGGGAGAAAACCCACTGGCCTTACTGAAGGGTGCAAAATGAGCCACCCACCACCCCCTTGTTCCCACAGGGGCTCAGCCATATATCCAGTCTTTCCCAGTTTCAGTCATCACTGTCACCACTCAGCTCTTCTTTAGCAGGAGCCACAAGCTCACCCAGCACCACAGGTGCTGCACCCTGAGGAGGAGTAAAACACTGATTTGCTCAGCACCTGGGGAAAGGGGGATGAGTTTCACCTGGGTTTTAACACCTAATTTAAAAGCCCAATGGTGCTGATTCATACCTGGTAGTGAGTTGACCCTGAATGGCTGACTTAGTTAACAATACCTGAAAACCTCTCTGTCTCTGGAGGTTGTTCCTGCAGCAGGGGCAATTGCAGCAAGCAGCTGAATTTTTGCTACTTACAGCACTGTGTATTCAAGCGAACCAGCATCCGCTTCAGTCTGCTCAAGCCTGGGCTGCCTGCTGAGTGTGTGAGAAGAGCTACCTATACCTGTTAGACTCCTAATGCAGGTCAGTAGCCACTTTAGGGGGCCACGTTTCTCAGGCTTTAACTCGTGAGCACCCTTGAAAAAGCTGATTTCTTGCCATGTGGTTCTTCTCTGTAGAGAGAGCCTAGGAAGAGTAACTTTTCCATTTAAGTTTGGTGTCAGAAGCTGGATGATGAGAATGCTGTTGCATGATACTATGCCTGCAGGATCTCTCCACCTTGTTCTTTAGGTTTCGTATCCCCTATGAATGTGTCAGTAATTTCAAATCATTATAATCCCTAATGCATGGTTTGGTTTTGCATTTTCGATTTATATTTCTCCTAGAGTTTTACTCTTGTATTGGTTTGGTGTGTACCAGGGTTACCCTCAGCAGGCACCTGATGTGCTGGCAAGGACATGCATGATAACATGGGTTAGAATATAAATTATACAGGTGTTTTGCAACCATGGATGCTTGTTGTGCATATTAAACTGAAGTCTCGTCACACAACCAGATAGTGACATGTGGACGTGCTGCAGGCAAGCTCTTCAGGCCACTCATAAGTCATGTGAAACTGTGATTATGTGTTTGTGTGTCCAGAAGAGGGATTTGTCCCAGTTTTTTTGTCTGTTAATGGCAGCTTTTGAAATCCAGAGTTGGAATTTACTGGGGGGAAAAAAAAACCCACTTCTTGAAGTGTTTGCTGGTGCAATGGTCTTCATATCAGCACAGGTGGGAGAGGCGAGTGCTGGGGACAGCATTATTGTGCCTCATGTGGGTTTTGGGTTTTGTGTTGCTTCAGGAATGTAGAAAAATGAAATGCGAGGCTTCAGTATGTTAGCACGGAAACTGTGGGCAGGTTTGCTTTCCTTTGTGTTCTGGTCTGTGTCAGGAGAGGAGATGCAGATGGACTGCAGCTGCAGCTCTGAGCAGAAGTGGGGCTGGAGCAGGAGCCCTGCGGGGGCGGCTGAGGAGCTGGTGAACCTGGTGGGAAGGTGCAGCTCTCTTCTTCTCACTGCCCTGCAAGGGATGCTGCAATAGCCCCAAAGAAGGTCTGGGCTGTGTGGACAGAAAACAGGTGATGGTACAGGATAAAAGTTCACTGGTGAGAGTTTCTGACAGCAGCTTTATGCACTAAAGGTATTGTCATATGCTTTTTGAGTGTTTCTGAACCTGTATACTGCAGTAATTTCTCTATAAATACTTGTGTAAGCTCTCGATAGGCTCATACACATAAGCCATGTATTTCCAAACAAGTTGCTCCAAAAATATTTGGGCTGAGTGAGAAATATTACTGAAAGAGATATTTTTTTCCTTTGTATTGAAAGGGGCTTAGACTTGAGCCCTTAAATTCAGTATCCTTTATTAGCATGATTCCAGAACTTGCAAGGATTTGTATAAGAGTTTGAAACACTTAAAATATATTTTTTTCACATTTAAGAACAAATGATACAACTGTAAAATTGGATCTATTGGGCTGTACCAGAGCTAGAAGTGAGTGTTGTATCATTTTCCAGTGGTTTGAGTCCCTTCTCCTTCACCCAAGAGGCTGCAACATATTTTTTCATGTCTGGCTGTCTCAGTCTCATATACTTACATGGTTGCAACTACTGCAGTTTCTGAATGTTTCACAACACTTCTGGGAGAATATTATTACCTTAAATGTATCACTGGCTCATGACTACTGAGTGCCTTTCTTTAATACCGACGAACTTTGACAAGGCTTTTGGTACTTTTTGGAAAGAAGGGCATGTTCTGGAGGAAGTTTACTAATATAACAAAAGCAACTGCAGATGTCACACACTGACAGGGAACACTGGGCTGAAACCTGTCAGGTCTTGGCCATGGAGAAGCTGAGCTAGTCGTAAGTCCCTCATTTACTTTATCTGCCATGTGAATATAACTTATACAGCCTACTGGCTATGCAAGCAACTTGTGATCTTACATAGTCACTTTTTGCATTATATTTAACACTTTTCTTGACAGAAGTGATGAGAAATGGGGAGAAATACTTCTGCTTGTGTGTAGTTGATGGCTCAGAGTCAACTACAGCCACTAGCCTGGCAATAATTTGAATTATTGCAAATGCATGGGAAGAGTAAAAAAGAAGTTGTAGGGCAAAATCACAAGGGAGGTTTCCTGAGGATAATTTTATTAAAAGTTCATGTTTGAAGTGATGTCATTCTTTTCATTCACTGGATTCAATTGCCTTTCTGAAGCTTGGTATAGCTATTCTGATGTGCAACAAAAATATTACATCAAAGGTGAATGTTTGAATCCTGGCTGAAAAATTTAAAAAAAAAAAAAAAAAAAAAAAAAAAAAAAAAAAAAAAGGCAGTGGGACATGGAGCAGAGGGAAGAACTCCCCAATGACTAAAAGTTCTTAAAAATAAGATATAAAAGAAAATAATCACTTCTTTCCCCTGACAAATAGTTCAAAAAGTAGCCAACAGTTTGGAATTGGTATGTCACATTGCATACAAATGAAGAAACTGTCACCATCGGTTTCCTTTGAAACCTTTTGATCTTATCTTCTGTAGTAAAGGGCATGTGACTTGATCAGTGCTTCTCCTCTCTGATACATAGTCAGAGTCCTGATGTACTGAAATACCTGTGACAGGTTTCTCCACTCAATTGATACGATTATTTTATTTCCTTTCCCTTCAGTGCTTTTTTCTGTGGTGGGTATGGTTCAACCTTCCCGCTCTATCCAGGAAAATTTGGCAATTTCCAGCTAATCTCGTATATTATGGCTTAGTCAGTAGTAGTCTTATACCTGTTTTCTCTCCATTTGCCAGGCTGACTTTTTTTCTAGTAAGAACAGGGAAGTAGAATTATGGTATTTTGTAAAGGCACATTGGACACACAATTCTTCCGAAAAGTCATGGGGAATATATTCTGATAATTAAGGATTGGTTTGTTACAGAGTACCTTTAAATGGATGTTTTGAATATGCTTGGTCAGCAGTGCCAGGGGACAGTAGGGAAAAGAAAAGATTTTTACAGACCTCTAATACTTAATCTTTAAAAAGCACAGTTTCTGTGACGTGTTTATATTTTTAATACGAGCTATATTAGCTAATGTGCTTTAGTTGATGAATGTTTTGGTCCAAAACTAATGAAGTCGAGGAAATTTCTCCCAAAGGGCTAAACTCTGCTACTGTGGTAATCGATGGCAAAACTATCTTTGACTTCTCTACTGTGAGACTGCTCTGTAAGACTGCTCTGTGAGGGAGAGTTGAAGTAGGGACTGAGCCCCAGAAGGTCTCGCTGGGCTCCTCTTCGTAGAGTAAAGGTCAGAACAAAATATCCTTGGGCCCATGTGTTGTCACTGATGGGCTTTGCCGCGGAGGTCCTGGTGGAGGGCTCCCTTGCTGGTGGTCACCCTGGGGTGGTTTCTGCCCTCCCGTCGGGACCCCGCAGCCTGAGGAAGTAGTTTGCAAAATCTGTGAGACTTGCAGGAGAGACAAAGAAAGTTTATACTGACTTTCTTTTTTTTCTCCTGTTTTTCTGAGGAAGGTAAGCAGTGGTTGAGGTGCTCAGGAATTGTCTCTACCCAAACTCGCTAATTAAAAAAAAAAAAGCTGGAGTTATTGAGTGCAAAGTAACATTTAAATGGGTGAAAGTTAATGGCCAGTGTTTGCACAGGAGATTGGACTAGGTGATCTCTTTTAGCCTGCAGCCAATTAACCTCTGAGTATGTGATGCTGCCTTGCCCTGCAGCCTTGCAGATGGGGAGTTCTCCAAGAGAAACCCAAAGGTTTCCCAGTCAGTAGGAGTGATAGCCTGGCTGCAGGCCTGAGCAGGCTCTGCTCCGTTTGGTTCTCTGCGTAGCTTCTGTCGCCAGCACATCCCCATTACGAGTAATGAGCTGATAGAGACTGGAAGAAAGCCTGAAGTGTGCCAGCTCGTCTGGGAGGTGCAGCTGGTTAAAGTGCAACAGCAAGTCATTTGCAGTGCTGGTACTGAAAGCTGTTTCGTAGAGCAATTTTGTTCTTCAGTGGTTTTAACGCTGCTAGCAATTAGATGCATTTACATGGTAAGTGTCCCTTTACACGCTAAGACGGCTTGTGTGCACCCTCCTTCAGAGCTGGAAAAAGGTATTTGTTGGGCTGCTTGTACAGAAGGGTCTCTGTCAAAGTCTTTCATCATGCGAAAAACTCTTGGGAGAACCAGCATATGCAGGACCAGTCCAGCAGCACGCTTTCTTGTCACTGAAGTCCCTCAGCACTTAGGTCCTGGTTTAGCAGAGTAGGAGAGCATGTCAGGATGTCCTGCTGCAGCCCAAATATGTGCTTAGGGTGTTCTGCTTCTTGGCTAGCCAGAAAAGTTAGCAGAGATAACTTAACTTCATTTCATCTGAAGAATTTGGCTTTTCCTGTGTCTGTGCTTTTTCCCTTATGTCATCTGTTGTGTGAGGAGTAAGTACTGGTATTGAATAGTGGTGCCTGAAAAGCAATGGGTTTGGATGCTGAGTGGAGCTGAGGGTCCTAACTGTTGGGATCTTGGAATGCAAATGGCATCCAAATTGAAATGGATTTGCCTTTTATGCGTTAACACAAAAAAGCAAGTCAGATGTCTTGACTATCAACATGGGTGAAAACTCAGCCTTCCTGATGCTCCMCAGGACTATCAGTTTAATATATTCTGGATGCATCAGCCCTGGAGCATAAATGGCCAGGAACAGAAACACCAGGGGGTTGCTTCCTTCTGCACCATCTGGAGATGTTTGCCATCTCCCCACCATCATTCATCTGGATGGGATGGGCAGCAGCCAGCTACCAAGCGAGGAGGTCCATTGGTGGTGCTGAGGGCTGGAAGGAAGACCCAGATGTGGCTGGATGTAACAGGCTGCCATTGCGACCCCCTCTCCCCTGGCTGGTGGGAGGACTCGCCATTTCTCCACCGAGGAGTAAGGATGTGGGGGAATGTGATACATAACACTCAGTGGCAGGGCTTAGGAGATCCAGAAAACCACCCATTTGCTTTCAAGGCTTACTGTGCAATCAGGATAATTTCTCACGAGGAGAGGATTTTTCTGTAGAACAGAAGGTTGGGGAAAGGACTATTTGCAAAGGGAAAAATAGTTATATTTATGGACTGTGAGTCTAAGACCTTTTTGCACCCGATCACCTATATCTGTCTGCTTTACATACAGGAGGCAAGTTATTGGATAGTTTAAAATGTTGGCTATTTTGTAATAATAACAACAATTTAAAGATTTTTCCCAGCTGTTGGAGGACGCAATTTTACTTTCATAGGCCATTATTTATATAAGACCAATTGGTAAACTGCAATGTACTGTTCTGTAATTATTCTCTMCTGTAGCTTTAATGAGGAGATCTGCATGCAGTTTGATGGGAGGATATACTCTGCCGACAGCCCCACTGAAAATCAAGACAGGTGTAATCTGCTTACTGTAGTCTGTGAATCCTCACCATGTGGCTATGTTATCTCTAGTACACCTTTATAGAAAGATGCTTGTGGAAGGATTTAATTTAATGGAATAATGGTAACTGACACTATGAAATTTAAGGGGCTCAAATAATATGGTGAGCAGAGTCATATAAATACTAAAGTAGATGATTAAAATTTGCAATATTAGGTCTTTCAGTTAACATCATATGAAAGGAAAATACAAATTAAGCCATGTTGTGTACTAAAAGAAAATGCATTCTTTATTTCTAACCTAGTCTTAGAACAGACTTCGGAGAAAACGTATCATTTTGGAGTATGCACGTACAGATACATGCCCAGTCCTGCAGTTGCACTTRTGTGGGCAGAAGTGCGTGGCTATCGCTGGAGCTCCGCATGGGCACGTCTCCAAAACTGGAGTCCTAAAAGCAGAATATCTTTTAGAAGGCAGATACTCTGCTGAGCTGTAGCCAAAAGCTGCAGCTTTCTCTCAGGTGGAAGAATAGTTGTATGATGAAAGGACCAGTTGAGACTTTGTTTAGGAACTCACTCTGTTTCTGGTGGGAAGGCTTCATCAAGACACTTACACGTGATGTGCCTCTGTTTCCTTACCTGTACAATGAAGATAACAATAAACTACTTGTAGAAAAGCAGCCCAAATAACTTATTATTTTGAAGCTTATTGACAAAAAGCAGCATCTCCTTGCAAGCAGCAGTTACACAAGATTGTTCATTTGGRAAGAAAATTATTTAGGCAGAACTGTGAATCTAGTTCTTCTTTTCAGAGGCTGAAAGAAATAATACCTGGTCACTCTCCGTGAATGTGATTTATTAATTATCAGTCATTCTTAATCACCTAATACTGACATATATCTAACACACTGGAGCGTATAATATCTGAAAGAATACTTACCACGATTTTTCTCAACAGTCCACTTTTAAGTGCTGGGGGGGAAGATAATGTGGTGCCAGCACTTTGGTATTCGGTTTCTGATCCTGTATGACTTCTGTCCTTGAACATGGAGTGTGAGTGCCCAGAGGATGGCAAAAAGCTGCTAGCAAGAGCTATGCTAAGTGTTGCCATGCTCCTCACCAAATTACTTGAGAGCCTTTGGCTTATAGAATTTGGACATCTCGTGACACTTAGGTATTTTTTTTTTAATATTTAACATTTTTGGTGTTAAGGTAAAGGGATCTGATTTATTATCCATACCAAGGATAGTGGAAGTGCATGATCTGACATGTTATGTTACTGCATCAGGCAAAATGTATTTTAAAAAAAAAATACTGAAAAGCACTTCTGTTGAGGAAAGATGGGGCTGGATGGGAGCTGGGCATCACTGTTAATTATTCTTATTATGCTCATCTCGCTCAGATTTTGAGTCTGGTGATTGCACTGACAAAGGAGCAGCCTTGATTTCTGCACATATGTTATAGTTACTTGTAAAACTGGGCTCACAGATTGCTCTGAAGCTTTTACTGTTCCTGCAGAACATTTCTGTAGCTCCAGCAGTTTGATCACAAATGCAAGCATCTCTCTTCTAATGCTGTGCAGGTTGATAAAACAGTTGCTGAGCTGGAGTCCCTAAAGAAATTATTAATTATCTGGTTAATGTGCATCAGGCTGTGGGAGTGTGAGATTAATCACCAGTGCTGGGATGAGTTGCTGAAGTGGATTTTGGTTTTTCGTCTCCTGTCACTCGGTAATGGCTTTTCCTTCCTTCACCATCAGGTGAACAGGTGGGGAGATGCTGTATTTTCATTTTCCTGTAGTCGGTAACAGCCGGTGACCAGGAGATGCCTTTTTCTCAGTCCTGCTGCATGAGCAGTTTACAACATGGAGCGCTACCTGCTTCGGATGTTCCAGCTGTGGGAGATGCTCCTACAGCACAGGACTGCCCTGAGCCTTCCCAGATAAACACATTTGAACACATGCGCTCGGGGAGGGGTGCCAGGGAGGAGTGTTGGGCTGAGCYGGGGCTGGCTCTTCTGTATTCCCCAGATCTCAAAGGGCTTGACTTATATTTGGATGTGGAATCACAACTTGACTCCTATTTTGAACATATTTATAGAACTCGGAATTTTTCAGTAAGTGAACGTTCAGCATGCCTCCTTTGTTTAATGTAACAAAAGAAAAATGTGCTCCTTTATTGGAAAGATGCAGAAGAACGTTCTTCTAGCTCAGTCTTTAGTGGTACCATCCTTAAAGCCAATGGGCTGCATAACTATTCAGCCATGGGAGAATGCGTCAGACTCCTTTCTGGTGGTGGTGGATCAGTCAGGGTGTTCAGGTGCAATGCTGCAGCACTTGTCCTCTCCTGTTAACCACTGTTAACCATCAGCAGCTGCATCAGAAACTGTTCAGTGAAGCCTTTATGTTCTTCCAGCGGTCCCTACTGGATTACACACCCTTGGACCACACAGTGCACTGATGAAAAAACCCAGGAGTAATTTGTCGTTTAAATCTTACAATTGTGCTACTATGTGAATCTTTTATACTTGAAGCCGTAGCAGCTCTGCCTCAGGGTCAGGACCATTGGCTGGAAAAGTCTTTTGTTTTAGTGACTACTAGTGAGGAGAGGAAGGAAGATGAGATGGAAGGAGCTACGTTGTACGCATCTAAAGCAGACAGTTTGCCTGAGGCCAGGGGAACATCATCTAGTTAAGAAGAGAAGAAGCTGTTGACAACAGCACAACAGTCTTTCCARTAGTATGGGCTGAGGGATGGAAGTAGAGTTTGAGCCTCTCTCTATTTATCAAAGCTAGTCATTTGGATTACTTTATCATCTCCAACACAAGTATTGTTTCTCCCTGAGGAAGTTCTGTAAATGACCACAGCTATTGAGACTCTGAGATGCACGGCACTTGAGACTGGAGGCCTGTTTTTAACCTTCTACTTAACCATGTTGTATCAAGAGTTTTTTCTATTATGTGAACCTGTAGGTATTGACCTTCATCAGCTTATGGGTTTTGTTTCTTCTTGGCTGGACTAGTGAGTTTTTTGTCCCTGGTCAACTGAAAATTTTTTATATTTTTTATTTCCTTGCCACTTCAAGCAGGCAGAGACGTACTTGTATTTGAGATTGCAGTGCACTACTCCATCGTTGAGCTTTTGCTGTCCATATCGTACTATCCCGAATCTCCCTGTTACCTTGGGAGGGGAGGAGAGGTGTGTGCAGTTTTCAGAGAATTTGCTTTTTATAATAGCTATGTGCTCCAGTCTGGAATCTCTCAACAGCCCCACGATGACATAAACATCCATTTGTTTGGCAAGCTATGGTATAACTTCACATTAAATGTAGATGACCCATTTGTGTTTGAAACCCCCTAACGAGCCAGTCAGCATGGCAGCAGAGGGGTTTTAAACRTTAAGCAGTCTTCAGGGCTACAGGTTAAGTATTCGCATCAGAGTTGTTTGGGTTTCTGCTCCTTGTAGAGCTTCCTGAGCTTGTTGTGATAAATAAAACCAAGTTTACTTTGTTAAGCTCAGCAGTTCCCAGCACTGAAGAGATAACAGGGGGAAAATAAGACCTTTAGGAGACAAGAAGTAAATTTCTGTCTGTATGGGGATGCAGGTCACCCTTTTTGTATGACTTTATTTGATGACGATGTTTGGGTGACCATGCACGCAGGTGTGCTTGCCCAGAGTGGTGTACAGAAGTGATGCAAAAGGAATGTAAAACTTGGTAAATGTATGAACCATAAAGACAGTAACTCACCAGACTCTTCTGTAGCTGTTGATCTCTGGTGCTTAAAAATAAGCAGAATAGCATATTTTCAGGTGAGTAAATTGTGCAAATCCATGCCTAATTTACATGTACGATCACCTTGGCTGCTTGTACAAATCAGGTAATTGTGCATGCAAATAGCTAATTAACACAATTAGCTGATCTGCTGATGCAGTCTCAGGATCTGTAAGTGTATACTAGTCATGTAGTTACCATGTATCTGCAAACCAATTGTGCAAAAAACAATCTAAGCCCTGTTTGGCTTTGGGGTGGAGAAGTGTCTGATGGGCATCACAACTGTTATTGCAGTTGGGATCCAAAAATCACTTAAGTTTATTAGAAAAACTTCACTTCAAAGTAGCAAGCTGGCATTGCTGCCGAAGCACGCTCCCAGCACTGCGACTTGTGGCAGGCTAGCTGGTCTGGTGGGACGAAGACTGCAGTTGTGCCCCTCTCCTATAAATTRTTCTGTGTGAGCACAGGGCCATGCTAGTTTTGCCCTATGGCTTCACAAAAGTACCTGTGAACAATGCTTGTTAAATACCTACTTATTACTGTTTTTAGATAAGCAAAATATTTCAGATTTTAAAGCCAACTGTCTCTATCTTGGTAGAAAATAATTTACTCAAATAAGATTTAAAGGGCTAGTCTCCTGTTTTTATCTATTTGTCCAACTTGGAGATCTCTTCCTTAGCATTTGACTGCTAAGCAAAAATACCCAGGCAAGTTTAAACATGCAAATTGTCAAAGTTGTGCAACTGCATCAATGGACACTAAATACAAGTCCAGGGAATTCAGAAATGCGTTTCTCCCATCTTTGTTTCTATTATTTTTATAGCTGTTATGGGGGGGATGGATACCCTTCAACATGGTAATTATTTATACTTTCGAAACAAGCATAATGCGAGCTTGCAATCAGTTCCTACAAATAATTTAACATCAGCATTTGTGGCTCTGAGTTGAGTCTACACAAAAGTAAGTAACAGCATAATCTTCTGAAGGCAGGTATTTCTTGAACTACCTTTTTAAAAATGTTTCCTAGTTATAAAATAGAAAACTTAAACCTGTGTATTAGATTTGTGATCTACCTAATATCCCAATTGCTCTCTGAATTTCCTTTCTTGCAGGTGTAGTTTTATTTTAAAACAAAGAGGAAATATGCCAATACTACATAACTGCCAGGATTTAAATCCTAGCAAGAGGTTTGTGGCCAAGAGAGCACTGCTGTATTCTCTTTCATACGCTTACATTTCTCATATAGGTGTTTGTGTATGTAGGTTTTGTAGGTATGTAGCATTTTCCTTACTCAGGGGACTTCAAAATCCGTTGAAAAGCAACAAGTTAGGTGCTGATTGTGCAGGGATTGTGTTGGCAAAAGGAGCACCTTGTTACATGCTCCATGTCCTTATGTCCTAAGGACACTCTCATGTCCTTAAAATCTGCTCTGTGAAGGGAATTAAATGTGGCCAGGAAAGCTGGGATGTATCTTTAAAAAGGTGCTGTGAAACRTTTTACTATCATCTAGGTAGCCACCAGACAAAGACCCAAGGGACTTCAGTGTAAGACCTCCTGTGAAAAAAAAATCCTATTTGTGGTAGAGCAGCATCCATCTAGTGGTAGTTGGGTGCAGAGTCGGGAGAGAGAAGAGTGAGTGTCAGCCCTGATGTGGTCACGAAGTCTTTCCCCTGAGGGTCAGGATGTTTCTAAGCAAGTACTGAAGAAGTCCCTCAAACATGGACAGAAAGTCTACTTAAAGGTACATTTTTAAGAAAGCAGAATGAGAAGCGAAGTAGTGGAGACTTCCACACTTCTTGTCTGCAAAGTACGCTGTGAAGAAGCATAAAACCCGTAGAGAGCCTCCTTTCTTTATCAAGCTGTGTAGTGGCACTATTCGAGGTGGGAATTAAAAAAAAAATACCAAAACCAAACAAACATAATAATAATAATAATAATAATAATAAAAAACCACCCCCCCCCCCCCCCCCCCCCAAAAAAAAACCAAACACCAAAAAAACTCCAAAGAAAAAAAAAAATGAAGTCAAGGCTTGGTTGCTAGTTAGCATGCTGATATCTGAGAGCACATCCCGCCCATGGCTTGCTCTTATCACCTGCAGTGTCCGAGCCCTGGGAACAGAGGGGAAGAGCTGTGGCCTTGCTAGTGTGTGCACAGGCTCTTCCCAGCTTTCCTGCGTGGCTTTGCAACTTAAAGATGCAAAGTTCATTGAATGACAAATGATGATTAGCAAGGAGCTGAGGCCTCTCTGCTGCGAAAGGATATCTGCTGCTGGGGAGGATGCCTACTGAGTTTATTTCTGGCCATGTCAGGCTTTCAACTCTGCTGCCCATTTACTCTTTGAAGGAAGAGTGGCAGCTGTTTGTTAAACATTCTATTTAAAACTTTGTTTTGACAAAAACAACAGCTTTTATGATTTTATAACTCATTATTTCTCAATGAATCCTAAAATTTAAAAAATAATTGGCTGTAAAAATCTTTTCTGTTCTCAATCAGCCAAATTTCCCCATTGACTGCACTGGTGACCTGGAATTGAAAACTACTGGGAAATGAGAAGAAAGCAATAAGAAAAATAAGTAGTCTGTTTTTAAAGGCCAAACTGAATGAGACTGGGGGAGAAACAAAACTGAAATAAACTGAAAATAAGACAAGCAAAGCTTCTGTAGCTCTTTATATAGGGACAGCTTAAATCCGTCTTACGAGGTTGCAGAACTGCTTGCAGAATTGGGGCCAAAGGCTCTAACATGCTTAAGTGTCTTATAGGTGTGTGGTGTTTTTCCTTCTGACCTGACTCTAGCTGTGGGCTATACAGTGCCAGTCACAAAAAGAAAGAGCCATTCATTGAGCTGTTTAGAATTGGGAAGGGCAGAGATCATACTTGATGATGTTTACACTTTCAGTTAGTTGAAATGCTGTTGGTATCCGTGAATACGGGCTTAAAGCCTTCTCTGAAACCTTACGAGTTACCTGTCTGTTGTTTTAAGAGACAGCTCTTTTTTCAGATGATCTATGTCCTACTGAATTCCGTGGTAAAATTTCTACCTGTGATGGGATAAAATTCCCACTCCCTGCTACATTTCACTAAGGACTAAAGGAAAAGGCAGGTTTTATGTGCTCTAGAATGGCTTGTGGCCTCTCTTCAGAAAGGAGACACCTGCCAAGCTGTGATGCAGCACCTCTGTTCCTAGGCAGCTCACTTGAAAGGTCCTAAAAGATGATATTTTTTTCTCCAGTTACATGTAGACATTAAATAAACTGAAAATGCAGTGTTGATGGAAGTGCCAAACTGCTGTGATATGCAGATGATTTCTCTCCTTGCCCTTTCCTGTCAAGGACCGTAGTGCCAGCCAGTGAGATGGCTGATTGCCTTTGCCGAATCAAGGGATGTTTGAGGAACAGCTGATGGCTGAAATACTCTAAAAAGGAGTTGATGATTGTGAAGAGGAGGAACCTGTGCTAAGAGTTGGTAACCAGAGTTTATCTAAAAATATGTGCCTGCAGTCACTCCCTCTAACTTGCAAGTCAGGAGCCTGCTTGGAATATCTCACATTGTGATGTCCATAAAGCATGATATCCATTATCTCTAGGTGATTAGAAGACGATATTGCCTTCTGGCAAAAGATGGCCTCTTCCTAAATATTTATACCTTTGTCTTGCAGCCCACAGCCATTTGGTGTCCCTGGACCTGAAACCAGTAGCACTTTGGCTAATCTGTTTTGTACAGCGTGTAGGAGTGTGTGGCCTCAGCAATGCAAGTCTCTGAGCATCCTAGCCCTGGCTTCCAGGCAGTTTTAAATCCCATTTGAAATCCTGGGTATTTATCTTTCAGTTTCTTTGTGCCTGGGCCTTGCTTGGGTATTTTCATTAAAGTCCTGTGACGAAAACTGTGACGAGTGGCTTTGTGCCTCTAGCACAATGGAGTGCTCTGCAATAACGGTGTTAACTTCCCCCCTCCCCCCCCCCAAAAAAAAAATCTTCTAGTGGAGTCATGGACAGCTATGCAGTGAGTTTAAGCAATAGTTTGTTCATCTTGGTCATTTCAGGTTTATTGGGGTTCTATCAATTGAAACCTGTCAAAATCCAGTGCTCTACAGCCAGTGAAGAGTTAGTCTGTGCTCCAGGCAGGATTTTCTTGTGGGATGGTCTGAAATCGTTAGGTGGACTTCCCTGCAACTTTCCAGTCRCATGTCTGGTCTCGTGCACTGAGTGCACGTTTGACTTCATTCTTGCCTTCCCTATCACAACCACAGGGTCTCTGTTTACAACGCAAACAAAATGCTGCTTACGTTGTTTCCTTTGTGGAGGGGATGAGAGAAGAAGCAACGCGTGAGAGATGGTAAGGGTTCCTCAGTGTGATGGTGCTGGGGACAATGTGTCGATACCCCCTAGCACTTCTTGAACCCTATTTCTGTGAAATATAGGCTATTCCACCCTTCAGAAAGCAAAGGGAATGTGCCTTGGAACAGACAAAAAAAAAGAATTGTGTTTTGTGCCGCAGCGCCTTTATTTACAGAGTTTATCCTGGGAGCCTCAAAGCATCGCTAACTGTAACAGAAACTCAGTACACACTGACTTACTTTTCCCAGTGAATCAACAAGCATATTGTATTGACATTTAAGTTTTGAGGTCTTTGTATATCTCTGGTGCAGGAATGAAGCTCCCAGATCAGCTGCTGCTGGCGAGGAGACATAGATGCATTATTAGGGATAACTTGGTTTATCTCCTCTGACACTTTTCTGATATCTCTTGATCATTAAGGTCTGGATTAAGTGGGGAAAAAACATTACTTGCACGGATGTTATGTAGCTTATGCCTCAGATCTTTTATGAGAGAGTGGGTGCTTAATGTCTTCTAATTCAAAAGGAAAAATCAAAGTCTTGTGTACATCTTCCTTCTGTCAGGTGCCGAGATGAGGGTTAGGTGAGCGTGTAACAGAGACCCGGATATTTGAAAGTCACACTTCCAGCTGCATTTAATACAACTGTAGATAAAACACACTGAAGAGGAAGGGGTTGTTTGGGGGTGTTTTTGCTTTTACTTAGTGGGTTTAATGAAGTTTAAGGTGTACTACTCTGTGTCACTCTTGGGAGAGCAGTCACCTGTATCTTCTTTCCTGTGAATGTGCATCATGACATTTTTGCGAAGCACTGCTGTGTCAGGAGCTTGCTGTACGTTCATCCCCGGGTCGGGAAGAGATGGCTCTCCAGCAGTAGCCTCAGTAGCATTGCACAGATGAGAGAAGGTGCTTGGCAGCTGGCAGGTATTGGAAGAGAGTAGGAAAAGTAGGTCCGTACATGTTTGGCTGCCCAAAAAACCATACTGATCTTCAGAGAAATGTATTGTTTTTTCAAAATTTTGTTCCAAATCCCTACTTCACTAAAAATGTAGCTATTATTTATAACTAATAAATTAATGGCTTTCAACTTGAACCTGTAACAGAATGCAGAAATCGAACGTTTTTATCTTTCAGTCCAACCAGAAGTGCCAATTTGTGTTTCACAGGAACTCAACAGACATTTCTGGTACTCCTGAGCTGCTGAAAGATCAGGGAGGCAATCGCATTGCTTCACTGTGATAGCAGAAACACCACGGTAATATTGAAAGACCTGTCCTAGGGACTAATGTATTTTGCAGCCCAATGCCCCCTAACTGGGGCAGTCCTTTATTTATCCTAGTTTGTTCCTCTTCAGCAGTTTTCATCTGAGGATTACAAAAAGTGGACTTCACCCTGTGAGGCTGTTACCGTAACCTTTTATGGATGGAGAACTGAGGCTCAGATAAATTGCAACTTTCCAAAGGTTACCTCGCATGCCAGTAGCACAAACAAGGATCTGTGCATTGTTTCCCAGACTGTTACTTTTTCCACACTTTATCYACGTGGGAAGAAATTAGTCCCTACTCAGGGTCTAGCACAACTTAGGTAAGCAAGGATCGCTTAAATTGTCAAGCGAGACCTTGTGCTGGTGCTGCAGAGAGGGATAAATTGGTCAAGAACTTTGCGGGCTGCTTTACAAAAGACAAATGACTTCACGAAATTTGATTTGTGAGAAACTTCTTTGTAGAAGAAAACAGAAGCTCAGCATAAGTAGATCTGCAAACTAGCGAAGTAAAAATAACTTGGATAATAAAAAGCTGGTAAATAGAGGTATGGTAGCAATTTGAATGTATGCGAGAGACAAGCTAAACTGATCTGAGTTTGAAGGAATTTATTATCTTGCACAGTTCCTCTGATTTAACTCAGTCAGTGCTAGGTCACTTTTAGTTGAAGCAGAGGAATATTTATTTGTAGAAGCCTAAAGTCATCTTCCTGTAAAACAAAGCAAAAAAAMCTGCCCAACTGCAAGCTTGAGCTTGCTCAGAATAATCCAAATGTGTTTTGAAGGACTTCGGGGATATATTTCCTTCTGAGGATTCCCATTCTTCTGTATTCTCTTTGCCAAGTGAGTAATTAGTTACTCCTTGATTATTGCTTATCACACTATACTTTTTCATGGAGACAGCAAGGGACTGTGAGACTGTTAATAGCTATGCTCAGATCACCTTTCTTTCTCAAGCATGGTTTTACTAGCTTAAAAAAAAAGGAACTTAAAAATGTTTCACTCCCACTTATTTTTAAGTACTTTTTTTTTTACTGATATCCTGAGTGCTTTCCAGAGCATCCTCAGTGAATACCAGAAGCGTGTAGTCTCATTTTTCTTGCCTTGAATTGCTACACCCCAGCAGCATTGATCAACAGCGTTGGACGTGAAAGCTTGACTGAAGCCATCTTAGTCTCTTTTTCATCCCATAGTTGAAAATTTTCTTTCACCTTTTCAGATGTTCCTAAACATGGCAACAAGCATGGCTCTGCAACAGATGCAATTCTTTCTAGGTCTCTAGGTAACATTTTAACCTGTGTAATGTTCACAGCATAGCATCGTAAGTAATATTCCAGGAAATACGCTGCTGCTTGTTAAAAAGGATAGGACCCCAGAGATGCCTTTAAATATGCCTGTAAAGTGAGAGGTGCCAAGAGAAAGATAATATGGCTGATTATAGTTATTTACCTTACATTYTCATTCGCCCTTAACTGGGTGTAATTTAGGGGCATGAAATCTCTTATTGGAAGTGTATTTGCATTAAACAGCTCTAAGCAACCATGAAAGTGCAGAAGCTGAAAAATTGACAGACTGGGTTCCTAGAATCCCAAAGTAGCATTTTTGTAATAGGCATACAAACAAATCAAATAAACATGTTTTGCTTCAACGATTTAAAGAATATGGTCTTTGGAGTAATTTGTCTTTTTTTTTTTTTTTTTTTTTTAAACTATCATTTCTAACCTTTTCATTGCCTATCTCTAGTTTGCAGCTCCTCCTAACAATCTGCAGCAATTTCCAACCCAGCTGTTGTGGTTGCAGAGCATTGTGCCTTTGTTTAGCTTTCCCTGAGCTATCAAATCGGCCTATAAAGGGGATTACCTGGCTGGTGATGTTGTTTTTCAGGTCTGCACTTTTTAACAAATAATTGTTTCACAGTGGCTCTCCTCCCAACCCCCTGCCCCTCCAAAAAAAAAAGGCTCTGAAAATCAAACTTTACAGTTGGATGGAATCAAGTCTTGCAAGTAGGTACTTTTGGTTGGCTTTGATAATCCCCCTTGCTTCCTTTGCAAGTAATCATAAACAGGTTGAAATCAACTGCAAGAGCGTAGTGGATCTTTTCAATCAGGTCATGTTTTTGAGCAAGACTTACATTTTCATGTGTACTTTATTTAAAAAAAGACCTTTTTTGTCTACTATGTTGGTGTGTGCTAAGCCTGAGAAATTTATAAAATGGCTGTGTACTATTAAACAGGTATGATCTTCCACCTCTGTCTCCTAGTAGTCAGTCAGTTCTTTTATATCCATTGCCTCTCCCACAAGGCAGTTTAACTGAAGTTTGTGCAATATTGTGATCTTTGCATGAATGGAGTTATTGAAGTGAAAATCATTAGCAATATTTATTTCAGCAGGTTGCGGGATTAATGACTAAAGAAGAAAAACTGGTAAAACTTGCTCTTTATGTATACAATAGAGTCTTTAAGAAGCTTAATTCACATTTAAGAATGCAGACATGTCTGTCTGAATTTATATTACGGTATGTATGCTCCCTGTATCATGCTGTGTCGAAAGTTTTCTAACAATATATGATATTGAAATATATCTGTAGTATTCATTTTTTAGTGTTTTCTTATGTTGATGTTAAATGGAAGCTAGTATCTGTCTTGCTCTGCTCAGTGCAAAAGATATATTTACTGTACTTGAGTGTCTTCAATTTTGGTTCTCGTTTTGCAAACAGTACATTTTAATTAAGGCTTGTCACTCGAGATCTAATGAATACATTTACTGTAATGTCTCCATCTTCAGGAGGTGAATTTGACTTAGAAATTGTCTCTGTCACAGAGGGGCTGATAATATCAGTTTAAAGATTTCTTTTCCTGGGGAAGAGCGGTTCACGTGGTTTGTGCTGCTCTTGCTGGGTACGGGGTAGCAGCACTCGCCTAAAGGATCGCAGAACGATGCTTATTGCAACATACAGACAGACAAGAAAAATCCCTAAAGACACATATGTACATTTAGCTCRGAGAATGTACCTGTCTTTTCTTTTTTTCTTCCCTTTTTTCTTTGACACAGTTTCAGAAGCAGTTTATTCATTATATTTGGAAAGATTAAGAAATTCCTCTCCCCAAATCATGCTTCTGTTAGCATATGAGAGGACTTTGATCAAACAAACAATGAATTGTCTAATACACACAATTAAAAAAAAAAAATAATCCTGTAAAAGCAGGTTTCAGTCGACCTTTTACCTGCGCCTGTTTCTACTCTGGCGGCCGGGGACTGTGCACGAGGAGGGTTGCCATGCTCCTGCGTCTCCAACTCATGTTACCGTTGGCGTTAAAACTCCTGCTTTTAATGTCAAGTTAAAACCATAACTAATTTTACTGTCATGTAAATGCCATTTTATGTCTTGCTATTGTGCAGGAAAGCACCAAAAAGTGAATTTGGAGTCTTCAAGAGAAAGAAACTAAGTAAAGCCTCAATTTTTTTGCTTTACAGTGTTGCAGTATTTTAAACTGAAATTATTTTCAACTAGTTAAATCAAGATTATATTATGGTGCAGTGTTATGGGGGAAAGGTTTTAGTCCCCAAGCTTCTTCCTCAGCCTCTTCTACCAGCAGCTTTTACCGTCACCATATTCAAACTGTGCTACACCCACCTTTGTTAGAAAATGCTGGGTTTTGCATGAAGGAGGGGCCCGGTGCAGGGTCAAGATAAAAGGGACATGCCGGGGGGGGACCCCACAGGGCACAGGAAGGTGTCCTGCCCTGGGGTGTCTGGTGGGGAGGCTGCCCACCTCTGGTCTCTCCTCATCCTCCTGACCTTCTGCCGAGAGTGCCAAGCAGGGCTTTCTGCGACAGCAAAATGGCAGGATCAGACAATGCTTGTGGCACAGAGGGGTTGAGAAGGGGAGGTGCAATTAGTGGGTGGGAGGAGGCTGGTGGGATCCCCTGAGAGCATCCCATGTGGTGTGCAGTACAGGAATCCCTGAAAGAGAAGCTGATGGGGTGACCGCTTGCTCGTCATCCTCGGATGTCCTGGTTAGGGACTTATTTGGCAGGTAGTATCTGATTCACTTGCAATCATCCAATGCAAATGTTTGGGAAACGCTATTGCATCTGTTTTGCGTGCAAGGAATTGCGTCACACTGAGAGCAAAACCCAGATTTTCAAACATACTTAGGCACTCATGCTCCGGTGTCCTCATCCAGGGTCCTGGAGGAGCTCTGTGATGCCAAGGGGAATCGAGGCTGCCTCACCCAAATCGTGCCACGGGGCTTGTCCTTCCCTCCTCCAGCCCCTTGCTGACACAGAGGTGGTGGGAGCAGGCTGGGGACCGGGATGCTCTGCCCTCCCGCTGCTGCAGAGGGGCAGGGAGTTAAGTGCTGTGAAGGGCCCTGAATGGGCTGCCTGCGGGGTGGCAGGTTATGGCTAATGACAAACACGTGCTGCTGATAGGTACCTGCTTTTTTGACCTGCCTTAATTTTTCTAGCCAGGCTTTTAATTGCCAGGGAAAGATATAGACAAATGCAGGAAAAAAGCCAAACAAGTTGGAGCTATAGCAAGTCTCTGCAAGGAAATACGTTTTAGAAGGATTTTTTTTTTTAATTAATCGGGATTTTGTTGTCAGGCTAAAACAGACTAAAAATAAACAGCTGTATAGTACTTCATTAAGCTGCCTGCTTGGAGTGATTTTCCCATTGATTAGTCTCAGGGCTAATGCTGGTTCATTCCTCATTTCATTGCTAATTAACATCAGCTCTGCTCCTGACCACTTGACCGCACTCTCTCTGTGAACATGTGCTGGTTTGGCAAGTAGTACTGCTCCCTCCTTCTTAAAAGAGAGAATTAAGGGAGAAAAAAGCTATCAAGCATAGATCTCCGGCTGCTTGTACTGTAAGGAGAGCAAACTGTAAAACCATATCGGCCCGTACGCAGGGTAATAAACATAGTTTACAGAGTGCAGGAGTTTGATTGAGGAACTATGTAAATACAGATGATGAGCTCAAGCTGCCGTATGAATTGACAGGCTTGGCTCATCTCCTGTCAGTCGAGTTGATTCAGGCTCTTCTGGGATGCTCACAGTACAGATTACCTGACCCAGGGTCTTGCGGCCGCTGGCCGTCAGGGAGAGGGCTGCTTTGGATGGGCAGCACTTACTTTTCCATGTCTCTGCAATGTTCTGGGAGTCCAAATAACAAAAAGCATTGGCAATGGGTACAGCAAGAGCAGGAAACATAACGCCACGGTTATAGCTTTGTCAGGCCACTTCCATGCAAACGGAATATACATGAAAATAAGGGAATGAAATACTAGAATTGGCATGGATGCACTCTGAGAAAATATCTAACAACGTTAATGAAATTAGCAGGCTCTGTTCTGGGTGAAAAGGTCAATTTTTCCATAAAACCCAAGTAAACTGGCGTTTTGGAAAACATCTACTAAACTTGGCACAGAATAAATAACATTATCCCAAAGTCTTGGTTGAATTCCAGATCATAGCATTTTCTTTTAATTGAATTGGGTATTGCATTTCATTTTCAGAAAGTCTTTTTTTTTAAATTCCTACATTTTGAAGCATTCATATCTCAGAACTAATCAGAAACTCAGCCTTATACAAATCTATCAATCAGGAACAGTCACTGGAGAGAGAGCTTGCCTGAGTGATAATCCTTTTTTACCTACTTTTGAGCAGAATCCTAATTCACTTGTTCATCAATTATATGTTTTGTATATTTCCACTATTAATTTAATGAATTTAGGGCTCAGTCTTGCAAACACTTCTGCACGTGAGTAACTTTATTCATGCAAGCAGGCTGCTCATGTGAGTAAAATTAACCATGTTTACACGCACAAAGCCATTGCCTTCCTAATTCCCCTTCGAGCTGTAGTAAGAATAAGCATCTTTTACATTAAAAAAAAAAAAAAATTAGTAACTGTACTAATTATTATAAGAAAGATAGAGAAGTCATTCCTACGTTTAAGAATGTAACCACTTTGGGTCAGGAAGGACTGCCTCCTAATTAGTATTGCATGATTGGCTACATCATGTAGCTTTCATGGATGGTTCTGGAATTGGCCTCAGAGCAGAGGTAGAAGTGTAGAAAATCCCATGTTATTGTCAACTGACTTTAGACAAGGCTAAAACCTGACTGTGCTGCAGACTTTGTTCAGTTGGAAAATGGAAATGCTTCTTGTTCCCACGATTACATCCAACATCTCCTCTTTCTAAAAAAGATGCCTACGATATTTTTAACTTTTCTCATGACAATTCCATTTCCAGTCCTGGTTAGATGCAAAACAAAACAGCAAACAAATATTTACATTAATAATAAAATAAATAAGCCCAAGAAAAATATTTCCTTGGATGCTTTTGAACTGTAAGGAGTCCTGTTTGAGGAAGTGTCTTGGTTTGGTCTCTTGCTTTTGGTAGGTCAGTAGTTACACTCTCCTGCTTGCATTCACATATTTTGTATTTTGCTGTCCTGTGGACAGGTATCAGGAGATGGTAAAATACTGATTCATTGATAGCACAAAAATAACACCAAAGTTCGCTTTTTTTCCTCTCATTTCTGTAGTGGAATAAGCATATGCTCGCACTTATGCACATATCTATTAGGAGCAAGCGTAGTTCTTCTGCAAGACAGTGTCCAAGCTGCTTGCTGGCTGTCCCATGTTGAGTTGAGCTTTCTGGGCTGCTGTCACGCTTGGGTGGCAGCTTCACAGGCTGCTGAGGTCAACACCTGTGGGCAGAATCCAGGGCACAGGGTTGAGCTCTGGTGCCTCCCTTGCGGGGTTGTGAAGATGGCATGTTTTAAATAAGATCTTAGGGCAGGCTGACTTGGGTGACGGAAACTTTGTGATCCTCAGCAGTGGGGCTATTTAGGATCTAAACCTTATGATAAAGATGCCCTTTCTGGCCTTGTTACCCTCACTTCTTAAAAAGAAAGTGACCCCTTGAGTTTTCAGAGTTGAAAGTTACTGTGAGGGCCTCAGTCGTTTGAACTGTAAATTGGCATATCATATTAAACAAACTTCAGTAGCTTCTTGTTTCACTACAGGCTAGAATTTGGTGAATAAAGTACGATTAATAGCTCTTACAAACCTCTGTATGGACACCCAAAGGAGAGGAATGATACAGTTGCAGTAGTACAAGTCAGCAGCATATTAAACTTTTTTTTTTTTTTTTTCCCTAGGAAAGTATTTCCTGTAGAGGTCCTGAAGAAAAATAAGTTTCATTAGTCGAGCAGAGATAGAGCAACAGGATTGATTGTAATAAGCCTCTCCTTTTTACTGAAATCCATTACTTTCTGAGCTATTAAGTGATGAAAGGGATTAAGAGAATAAAAAAATATAAGCAGGGCTGTATTCGTAAATCTAATAAAGTTGATAACAGTAGAGCGTTTTGTGAAATTTGTGTGTGAATTTATAACATCCTAATCCATTGGCAGGCAGCGTTGCACTGCAGAGGGAAGGGGATGCACCGTGCATACAGGATAAAAATGCAAAAGCAGAATTTCTGGCCAAGAAACCTTTTTTTTTTTTTTTTTTTTTTTTTTTTTTCCATATGGATATCCATATGTTTTATCACAGATTCCATACTTTTGGTGCCAGGATCCATATGTTTAGCTTTTGCTCAAATGAAAGACTAAAATCATTCTTCATTATCTCTTTCTTCCTAGCTGGTGTTTTTGTAGACATAACCAAATGTGATGCTAGATGTTTGAGGCATACCCAGAAAGGATGCAGTTGGATCTCATCAGAGGTATTTAAAACCAATACCTGGGGGGGTTCAAGGGCTGGATTATCTCCTGAGTATAATGCCCCTTGACAGTGCTTGAACAATGCAGGAGGTGCAATCATCTGATTGCAAAGTTCTGGCAAGGCTTTTTCCCTATAAAAGAGAAGCTCCTTTGGGAGCAACAATGAGAGTTTTCCTCCTTTTCATTTTATTTAATTCTCAACCTGCACCTCTGCCTCTGTGCTTCTGCCGAGGGGTGTGTGATGCACAGAGATGGCGTGACAGAGCTTTATTTTACTTCTGCCTTTTCTGCTTGCCCAAGGCCTGCAGTTGGTAGAATAGCAGCAGAATTTAAAAGTGTTGATACAGAGAATTTGGGGTTGCTGTAACTATGGTGCATCACCATCTCCTTGACATGACCCAGTCTGCTCTGTGCCAAGCAGATACCAGTCACTGAGAATTATGCCTAACGAGGTTTTATTTTTCCTTTTATCTTTTTTTTAATTTCCTCTTTTGATCAAAAAGTTAATATCATGCTTGTAGAGGTGTAAAACTTAATTCAGTGTCCATGATTAGCCCTTGGAATAGGTACCAAGTAACCATGATTAGTAAAATCTGCATGTTGGCTCTCCAGTTGGATCCCATCTTCACTTGGTCTTCTAGTCCTTAACTACTTTGCTGGGACAGCATGCGGCAGAAAAGCAGCTGTGGTGTGTGCATTGACTTCTCTTGGGAGTTTGATTGTCTACCAGCAGGTTCTGACTGTCATATGGCTATGACATTTTTAGCTTGCCGAAGGGGTAAGGAATACCCTGTAATTTTGAATAGGAGAAAATTAGGGTAGTCATAATTGCAAACATTACAGTACACAGTTTCAAAATAAAGACAGCAATGTGAATATTTTATTAACGGTTCCTGCCTCTAGCCTGTGAAATGTAACCCTGAGGTAGGCTTGGAGTTATGCTTTATCCTCTGCATTCCTGACAATAATAGAAATTACTGTGAAAGGTTAATAACCATTGTGCATCGCAGCTGTATTATCTTTCATGTGGAAGAAAGAAAAGGCAACTACCTTCTCTGAATAAACCAAGCAGTAGCATTCTTGACTTTAGAGAGGAGACAATCAATGCTGTAAGAACCCCACAAAAGCAACTACATCTCAGACTCATTATATCAATTTTCAGGCTAACCCCACTCTCATTGGAGACAAAAGCAAAACTTACCACTGATATCATTCAAAGCAGACATGGCTCCTGATATTATCTGTACGAAGCTATAGATTAACTTAACCTTTCTTTTGAGATATACTTGTAAAAGTACCATCCATTTGAGGTTGAATTTAGTTTGTGTTTCAGTGGAAATAATTCCATCAGTTTTCAGCTCTACCTTTCCTTCTCAGGGTTGTGGCTCTGGCAAGGTCAGTGGCAGGTTTGTAGCGAGTTGCCAGTTGCGAGCTACCTCATGGGTCTTGATTGATAGTGCAGCGAGCCACTATTCAAAAGGGATGGCTCACGAGGCATGCTCCATGCCTGGTGGCCTTCTGTGTGTGGCGGTTCCTGGGCACGATGGTCAGACATCCCAGTTCCACCTCCCCGGCTGCCTGGCCCGTGTGTGCCATCCCCACTGGAGATGTCTCAGTGTGAGGCACTGCTATTTTGACCCCCAAGTTGGCAGTCACCTGCTTGATACATCCATACGGGGAGCATAGACTCTAAATACTAAATGCAACTCAAGCCAGTTGTCCAGAGAAATTGAGTGACACTTTTCCTCCTTTCAGAAATGATTCTCTTGTAAAAATGCTGTGCTTTTTTTTTTCTTTTCCTTTTTCCCCCCTCACCCAGCGTTTGAATACCAGATTGAGCTGATTTTAAGATTCCTCAGGGTAGTGGCACTGCATTCCTTCCACTCCGCTATTCCTTACCACATTACCTCACCGCATCAGCACTCGTATCTCCCGCTGATGGCATCCAGTTTCCATTCCATTCACAGCAGCCAAGGATCATATCTCTGATCCACTTAGGAACACAATGATCTCTACCCCTGAGAATGCAAACGCTTTCTCAGTCAAATCTATTGATCTACAGGGCTCTATTTCTGGCTTTCCATTCACTCACTCACTCAATGTTTGGGATGCTGCATATTCTTTCTGGGGAAAGAGTTAACTTGGCTACTAGGAACCCGGTAAGGAACGTTTCTGCAGAATCCAAAGATAGACGTGATCTCTTATACATTCTTGTGTCTGTACAAATACTGTACTACTTAACTGAGCAAAATAAAAACCTCCCAGCCAGCACCGTGACAATGATAGACCTGAGTGTGCTGTCTCATTCTTATGCAAAGCCGATTCACAGAGCGTGCCACTGTTGAGTTGAGACAGGCAAGTATATGTTGACTTCTGCAAGGGAAGAGGTAAACAGTTTGCACATGCTCTCCAGGCTAGGGGGACTTACAATCTGAAAAGAAAAGATGAGACCAACAGGCAAGGGCATTGGATGCGAAGAATGATGTGCTTTGACAAACATTCAAAATCAGTGAAAGCATTTTAATGAAAAACAAGACATTTTTTCTGAAGAGCATTGCTGCTGGGGAACTTGGCTCCCAAGGGCTTGACTCTGGGCTTTCTCAGAAGTGTAATTATGAAGAAAAGCAGAGATTTGTGGCATGAGTATTCCAGCCTCCCCACAGAGGTTWTGTATTGAAATAGGCCTTTCCAGGAGGCAAGCCCAATGTGTGCTTCAAATGGTCCTCAGGAAGTCCTCGTCTTTCATCAATGATAGCACAGGCTATAGAGTAAATACACCTGTGTGCCTAACTTTGGCCTTGTTGGTGTTGAGATGTTCACCATCATCTCCAGATGGGATTTTGGTTTTTAAAATATGGGATTTTAAGGATTTTTCAGCTATTGCTCAACATTGACCTTGAACTCATGTTTAAAAGAAATCCAGGTGCCATGATGTTGAGTGAGCTATGCCTGAGTTAATTATCTAGATCTTAGACAATTTTGAAAATATTACCCGTAATTCATATCTTCCGGGTTCCAGCCGAGTGCCCTGTTTTCTCAACTTGTACATGGCAAATGAAACCACTGTTTCAATGTCGGTTTTTTTAAATACAGGTGTTAGGTTACCACTTGGTCTAAGAGAAGACTTTTATTATTCAACACTTAGGCTGCTGGGGGCACAGTAACTAACCTGGTTTGGTCTTGATTGTGTCACTCACTCTATAGCTAAAGGTGTTCTCCACCTTTCATGGTGTTCAGTCTAACAACTGACACCGTATAGGTAAGTCAAACAGGGATGGGAAAAGTTACAGGTGAAATAGTTCTGGGCTTGATAGTTGTGATTATGTACAATTATAATGTTTAGTATATCTATGAAGAGTGCTGATATATGAGAGTCTTTGACTTGTGAAGGAGAATTAAAGTTTTACATGGAAACTTACTCTGAAGTTATACAGATATTGGCTCCTGATGTGCAGGATTAGTATGCAGTCCGTGGTGAGCTACCTTACTTCACTTTCTCCTTTAGCCACAAAAGTTTTCTTCCACTACTTTTGTGAGCTTTGCCTGCAAAGATAGGTCATAGGAAATAAATAGTGCACTACTTTGTAGCTTTTCCCGTGTAGCCAGCTCCTCCTAACTGTTCAGTATGTTTGTCAGCATTTCCAAATTTAAACTGAGGGAGGGGAAGGAAATTTCTCTTTCCTAATCAAAAAATGCAGGAAGAATAGTATGAAAATATGGACACTGAAATTAATGTGCAATGATATAATGTCCTTGTCTGGACATTTCATTGCCTTTATAGTAATAATTTAATTTAATGATCTAAAACATCAGGGACATAATAGTGCATGGATGATCCTTCCCTGTTTACAGACATGAAATGGGCTTGTACACATAAATACACACAGGTGAAAGCTCCCCCTCTCTTCCTCTGCCCAGCAGGTACAAACCGTTGATCATCTTTGATTCCTGTAGAAACTGGGGGAGTGGGCCAGCATCTTTTAGGAAAAGCCCGGAGCTGCTTGCCCAAGTCTTTGATAAATCCAGTCCTCTTGACTCTAAGTCCTGTACCTTAGCTGCCTTCTCCCACCAAATGACACAGATTGTAGCTCTTTGGCATAAAATAAGAAAGACGAATTACTTTGAAGGTTTTATTACTTTGTTTTTCAGCCCTTGCTCCTAATACACTGTTTGCTAATGCCTTTCCCTCTGAAAGAAAATAACATTGAACTCTCCATCTACCTCCCTTATCTGTATGTGCACGTAGCATGTCTAAGCATACAGCACCCATAGGTCACACTAGAAGAGAGTGTCTTCTCTAGAAGGTTATGGTGATATGCCCACCACCAAAAAGGTTTCTGTACTGGTGTGGGCCGTGGCTTTAAAAGCCTCCCTCTTCCCACCCCCTCCTTCTTCCCATTCCAAATACAGAACTTCCAGCAGCAGCACATTTGCCCTCTGTAGACATGTAGCTACTGTTGTATTATGAGGTTTTGTTTTGTTTTTTTGCCAGCTACTTGACATTGTTTTACAGCTGGACTGTGCGGCTATTTCCAAAAGGCTCAGCTAATTCTGCTGTCCTTTTTTATCAAGGAAATTCTTGAGAAACCACAATAAAGCAGCTGTAACCCTGGCGATGCTTACAACTGTGGCCAAAAATAAAAATCGGTGCTTCATGCATTTTCTTAATGAGGGTATGGGGTTTTTTTTCAGTGTGGTCCTTGATACCTAGCCAAGTTAGGGCTTGGCTCTAAATGTTTAGTGCAAGCTTTATAAATAGCCCTAGATCGACGGGGCGTTTCTTTTCCCAGTGGTGTGCCCTCTCGGGCCTGGCCCTTCCTGGGGCTGCTCGGGGCAACTGCGCTCTTGGGACACGATGGAGTATCTGCAATGAGCCTTTTAGGCCACAGTTGCCAAATACTTCCCGGGAGGTGCTGGTCACCTTGGGTTCCTGTTGGCTTGGAGGAGGAGGCTCAGCACCTTGCAGAATTAGGCCCGTGAGCTTTTGTTATTAATAACTGCCTTTGTGTTCGTTTTGCTTACAGACAGGATTTATTTGGCTTTCAACCATCAGTGAAAGTGTCCCTATAACTGGATTTTTATGCTCTCTCTGTACAAATAGCAAACCCTGGTTTACTTGCGAACTCAAATAAGAGTTTACAAATGTCAGGTTTTTTTCTGTGGCACATAACATGAGTAGTAAATGGGTATGAAACAGCTTGATGCTGGGATTTCACAATGTTCCCACAGGTAGAAGAGAGAGAGAGATAAGGAAAGATGAATTAAAACTTTAGGAAAGTTCAGTCAACAAACTAAGAAGTGCAGACATACTGATTTATAAAGATACTATAACTTTTAAACATGTACTTTCAATCTGAAGGACTGCAGTAGGGATTTAAAATATGACTATTTAATTTTTTAAAATTACATAAATTAAGTGAACAGCCCATTAATGGGATGCCATCAGGATCACATGGCCAATTCAGTTCAAGTTATATTATCTTGCTGGCCGGATTTGAATAAGAATTAAGAAATTACTATTCAAAGTAGTATGGGACATTGATCCTCATTCACAATGAAATTCGTCACCATAACTACCTGGAATTCCACTGCTTTCACAGAGGTGTTCCACTGAATCTTTTTTATGGAGCAACTAGAAGGGAATTATATTAGTCGGAGGAAAAAAGGTGCTAATTAGTTGTTCTGCCTACATATTAGATGAAGTCTTGTCTTGCAGAGAGTTCACAGATAAGCAGGAAGACATGTCTAATGAATGGTAACCCAGATCCAGTAGACAGCGAACTTCCTCCAGTTGGTCCATCGCTTGACTAAAGGTTCACCTCAGGGGCTATTTATCTGTCCTAGCGAGAGGAGCTTGCCTCTTATTTAGCAGCTGATACTTCATATTTGAACTTGACAAATCGAAGCATGTGTTAGGGTTAACCAAACTGAGTGATGCGCTTCAAGGATAAGTTGTTCTCAGTGAAATATCTTCCAGAGTCTCTGTTAAACTGAATAATGAAAACTCGCCATAACATACAACTATTTAGTTACTTTTCACAATTTTGGAAGCGTGTTTGAAAACACCTAAAAAATATCAACTTAGTTCAGTGATACACTATGTCAAGAATGTGTAAAGAGTAAACCAAAAAGCTGTTATGAATGGTCAAGCAACATGTGTTACAGTTTAAAGAAACAAAGTCAACATTATTAATCTTAACTACGTTCAATTTATTTTATAAATATTAATTTTACCAAGCAACAGCATTTTTACTTGACTTCACTGCAGTGCATTTCAAGTCTAATTTCTGTGATAATTAAAATGTGAAAATCAGAATCTAATTCTGCTTTTGCACCTTTTTTTTTTTTTTTTTTGCTCCAGTTTATTGACTTGCTGCTAATTTACACTGGCATAAATGCAAGACTACTAGGCTCAGCAGTTTAGCACATTGAGATAAAAACCTTTTAAAACTTTTACTGACAGAGAATACTTGGAATGGCAGATGCCGAGTATTTGCATTGTTAAGCATTTACAAAATGTGATAGTTGTATATAAATACCAAAATGAACGCCACCAGATAAGTCATACGTCTGCATGCCAGTTGAAGTTAGCATTCTGGAGTTTGCTGTGTACGGAAGGAATTGCGGTCCATGGAAAGAATTGCAGTAGATGGTCATGAACGTTCGTATTGCTCACCATCACCTCACGTTTCATAAACTTGTACCTGTATCTGTTGCAACACAGATGTGTTCATTTCAAAAGACTGGCAAAAAATTTAATCAAGTTATTTTTTTTGTGAAGTCTTTCCTGTACCTGGACTCCCCTAAGGTCACAAATTACTGTCATAGGCTTTTTTTCCTCTTTTTGCTTATAATGAGTAGCTACAGTAAGAGTGTGGTGGCAGGGAGTAATATCAGCATGACTGTCGGTTCCAATAATCCATTTTAAATAATCGCAAACAAAACATAGTAAGTGTCTGTGTAATGAATTTAATCCATCTACCACTCACTGATGGTTACCTATGTTCTTAGATAAGAAATAAACCCCACACTTTTTTCTTTTTTTCTTTTTTTTTTTTTAACATTCTGTAGCATTTTTGCATATCTCTTCACTGCCAGCAATGTAATGGAAAAGGGACTTCTCGTAGGTTTTATAGCTGTGACTAGAAGTAGAAGAGCCTAAAATCTGAGGAAAGACTAGACTAGTAAGACTTGCATTCACATTTGCAGTGCCAGTTGGATCAGAGACACTTTTAGAGAAGCAGCTGGTGATGATCTGAGTAATGTTCTGAATTTGACCAAAATTCTAAACCTTTTGATTTAGCTGATGTGCTGAAATTGATCTTGAATAATATTTTTTTGAAACATAATATTTAACTTCATTTTAGAAGGTTACTTGGTACCAGTGTCCTGGCTTTGACACTTAAATTCCAAGTCAGCGGAAGGTTGTAGATAAGGATGCTGACAGGGCTGGGCTCTGCTATCTTCAGATAATAACAAGAAAGGAAATTTAGACCCTGAAAACTCATGATTTCATGGTGTAGCTAAACTACAACCAAAGACTTAAAAACCAAACTCATATGACCCATCTCTTTTGTAATCACTTAAGGTGTAAACATGAGCTTGAACTTTACTTCGTGAGCTGCTGCAGTGCAGTGAATTGCTGAGTCCTGTGCTGGCTGTACACTGGTGCTGGTATATGCTTTATGTGGTGGGATGCTGATTTGGAAAACCAGAACGAAATTCTTGAGAAAGAAGCAAATCAAGGAGGATGATGTGGGATCTGACTATAAGCACAAGATACAATTATTTTTTGTGTGACTGTAAATGTTAACTAGAAGAAATGAAATGTAGAGTCCATCAAGCTGGTCATTTGACAGCAGTCTGAGATTGTTTTGGTTTGTTTTTAAGGATGTTGAAGTGTTATTGTGTAGTGTGGTAGCAACTAGAGACTTCTGTCCCTTTGTTCTAAGCAAAATGCAGGTAGGTATCGAAAGGACTGTTTCTACCGTATAGTGACTCAGCTGAGACTGATTTTTTTAAAAGGAGGTTTTCTGAAATTCCTGTAGTTTGCTGCTCTGTTTCTTCTTTAAAGATTTCAGTTTTCACTGCCTTTTGAGTACTCTTACCCTGTCTACAGTGTTTTGTTCATCCAGCCAAGGAAGAGAAACTCTTTAGTGTGTTTTGTGTGGCTAATGGCAATTAACCAATGAAATTTGGAATAGATTAGTTGCGGGGACAATAAAATTTATTTCACTTCATTACAAATAAACCCAGCTAAAACTAAAGAAGTGGAGGAAAAAAAA
This sequence comes from Oceanodroma leucorhoa, assembly GCA_030449065.1. Lineage (NCBI taxonomy): Eukaryota > Metazoa > Chordata > Aves > Procellariiformes > Oceanodroma > Oceanodroma leucorhoa. Next base: position 21,610,491 of record JASVER010000006.1, on the reverse strand, counting down.
AAMCCACAAACCCAAAAAACACACCACCAAAACAAAAAAACAAAAACAAACAAAAAACCCCAACAAACCCAAAAAAGGGGACAAATTAGTTCAGGCAGGTATATGATGTGTGTCAGGGGATTATACAAACTAGCTGTTTAGAAGCTGGCTGGCAAGCCGCCTTCTGCCTATGTGTCAGACCATTTTTTTAATGGTTGTGTTTTCTCCTTACCTGCCTCTCATTTTAATTTTGCCTGTCTAATGGAAATATAAAATGAGCTTATATGACACCAGGATGGAAAACCTACATAGTTCCCCAATTCGCAAGTCTTCTGTTGCACGTGGATCAAGGGAAGTACTTGGCCTCCAGTGCCAGGAACTGTGAAGGGTCAAAAATGAGTACCTAAGCAAGATGTGTGATTTTGGTTTTGGGTGTGTTTTTTTTTTTCTTTAATCCTTTTTGTTTTGAATGCACACATAAATGCTTTTGCATGCAAGACCCATGTTCATACAACAGTGGTGACGATCACAGTTCCTCTTGCAGTGCCCCCATTTGAAAAAATGCATTGCAAGCACCTCTTTTTTTTGTTTTTTATTTACTGCCAACCAGTGTTGGGTCACATAGCTCTAGAGAAGAAAAAATACTTTAACTGCAACTTTGCATTGCATTTCTATCTCTTCTGTTGCTTTGAGTTTCGGTTCAAGACAGTACTTAGGCACGTGCTTAGGCTGAGCTTGGTTCAGGTGGGCGTGTGAGGCCGTGCTCACCTTTAATGCTGCTCAGCACAAGCTAAAGCATTGCCTAAATTCAAAGCATTTTCTTGCAACAGCGTTGGCTGGGAGGGAAGCTGTGGGGCATGGAGGGACTTGACCCTCCTTCCCAACCTACCTCCCGTCTGCTGCGGGAGTTGAGGAAGAATTGCTGCTGGGCCCCGCTTTGTTGCCCAGTAAAGCCTGTGGCAGGACTCCCAGTACCTCACTGGTGGTGGTGGTGTCATTGCAGGGGGAAGAAAGGACCCGCGGTAAAAGAGGGACGGTGCCTTCCCTCTGCTGGGGCTGCATTAATACAGCAGTGTAGCAGCAGCTGTCCTTTTTAAACAGCTTTATTTGTATTTTTTTTCCTCCTGTAGAGTAAGCTGGCCAGATTTGCAGTTTATAAAACTAGGACAGCCTAGCAGGGGATAGGGTTGTCCATGCGCCGTCTTCAGGGGATAATAATATCCATCAGAGAATGACTGCCACGACAATTGCAGAGAGTGTTGAATAGCCGTGTGCGTGTACCCACACAGTAAACGGTTTCCTTAAAGAGAGAAAGATGGGGAAGGTTCCCAAACTGGGAGCTGGCTTTCATTAGAGCTGGAGAGAAGCGCTTGCTGAACACTTGAACTCCGGACAACGTGCTCCTGTAAACTCTTCACCTCGGTACTGTTTAGAGAGAAGGGCTGCAAGAATTGGTTTAAACAAATAAACAGAGCTAGCAAGGATCCTTTCAAGCTCCAGGTTTGCAGCTAGAAGTAAAATATTGTGGATGATAAAAAGAAATTGCTCTCCTATGAGCAGTGTTTTTCTTCTTGCGCTGTGGATCTCTCTTTGTAGCAGGCACCCAAGTGCGGCTCCTCTGGTTTCTTCTGCCTCGGCCGGTCCCACTGAGCTGGGGTTAGTTGACGGTGGGGACGTGCTCCAGGGGCTGCCTGTTTTATCTGGCTCTTCCCGAGGGACTGGATTAGTGGGGTGCAGCGAGGGAAGGCAAAGCTGTGGTACTGCGGGCGTTTGAAGGTTTGTTAACGTAGCTGCTGGATGAATAGCGACTGCTGTACAAAACCTTCTGCTGGTTTGTCCGCTCACCGCGAGTTTTGAAGGGGAAAGATTTTTTTCCCTGTGTATTTTTGACTGATGTACAGAGAAAATGAAACACAGTTTGACACAATCTTTGTTTCTTCTGTTCTGTTGAGGCCTCGGGGGCAAAGAAGAGCAAATAGCCCCGAGCCTACCCGGCGTGTTTGAATACCAGCCGTGTTTAGAAACCTGCTAGTTCAACAAAGCCCTATTTACTTGTTGCTCACAGGACAGCTGATGCTCCGTTCCCCTACCTGGTTCATGTTGTTCCCAGGGGCATTAAAAGTAAGAATTACAAACTTGTGCATATAGAACGGAGGTCTGAATTACCTGGCAAAGATTATAATAGCATGGCTGTCAGTTTTTCTCTTTTCCTGAGCCTTTAAAACTGTAGATTCRGTCTTGCACATGTTCTCCTGCGAAAGCAGTATACACACGTGCGTGTACATACATACATACATATATGTATATGCCTCTCTGACAGCCACCCAGACTTGAAGTCTACTCTTACAAAGTGCTTTCCAGTCTCCAGACTGAATCAGAGATACTCAATAACATGCTTCTATTTGATTGCTATTGCTGGTTACCACCATATATCCCTGGTACTGCTACAAACCAAGCCATTTGGATTTTTTCATCACAATGTTTTAAATAGCCAAATACAGACAAGTCTCAGCTGTGTCATAGCTTGATGAATGTCACAGGAAAGTAGATCACTTAATCAGTACGCTTTAACCAAATCTTTTAAAGGAAACGGGAAAGGCACAAGAAATTAGAGACAGGAATATTTTTTTTTTCCTTTAATATGGTGATAGGACCAAATTTAGATGAGGAAAAACTAGGACTGTAAGTCAGATGCTTTTTCCTCTTTAACTTACAGAAGACAGTGAACTGATAAAAGCAGGAGGAAGATTGTATTTGTTAAAAGCCTCTGATATCTTGAAAGTGATATACATCATTCCATTTCTTGGCTTTCACTCCTGTCTAAACAATTTAAAGACAAAAACTAGACCATCTATTTTGTGTACACGTGTGGTTATCTATTTACCCATACGCATCAGTGTGTGCACGTGTATATATACAACATGTACCTCATAGGTGTGCTTTTAGAATGCTCTTCAGTAATTTTTTCTCCCCAACTCCTAGATTTCAGTGTTTGACCCCCTACTTCAAAAAACCAAGAGATTAAGCAGGACCCATTATTTTGCCATCAAGTGCAAGCCCTAAACCGTTGCTAGGATACAGGATGTGGCACTATAATATTGCCTTGGTGTAAGGTTATATTGTCTTAAGTGTGGGGAGAAAGCCATATTATAAATCTAAGTAAGTTGATAGAAGAGATAACGATTGCTGCTCTTACACTGTAATTAAAAGGAGAGGAATGTGTATAAAACAATTTGGTCATATACTCCGCTTTTATTTGGACAGTAAGTGAAGCACTATCAATAAGCAATTTCATTACAGTCAGTATGGGTTTTGTCTACTTTCAGTTTCCATCTGCATTAATTTAGAGTAACTCTACGGGTTTATTATTGATTGACACCGGTTTAAGCAATGCTAAAATTTGGCTGTGACGTCAGACCTGTTAATTTTCTCTCTTTATTTTTCTTTTGTGATCATATTAATCAAAAGTTGGCTTCCAATTTCAGCGGTATCAATTCAGGGGTGTTATCTTACACTTTATATAGGGCTCAAATCAGCTGCAAACTTGTTATGATGTGAATAAAAAAAAAGTTTGCCTTTGATTCTTTTTTTTTCTTTTTGTAGACTTGGGGGAGTTGTATAATTGTCTCGGATGTCACATCTAAATTAGCTCAGATGCAGTGTCTAAATGAGCCAAATCCAGTACATGTGTGACTGTATAAAAAAGAAGTGGATGTTTTTATTACTTTTCATTTGTTTTGTCTTTTCATGAGGGGGAGAGGGGGAGGGAAGGACAAAAAAAACTCCCAGCAAAGTTGAGATTTCCCCCCCCCCCCCCCCCCCCCCCCC
>JASVER010000006.1:21594597-21606644 GCA_030449065.1 Oceanodroma leucorhoa | reverse complement strand
GCTTTTAAGTCCCAGCGAGCTGTGTTGAGGAATGGCAGTGGTTTATATGCAGCCCCTGCACGCAATTGCCACTCATAAAGCAGCTGGCTTGTGTGGAGTGAAAGCCTGTGCTCTGCTGTAGAGCAAAGTCTCTGTCACAGAGGAAAAAACAGAAAGACCTTTGACTACACAGGTGGCAGACAGGGGTAGGTGCAGGTGGAACGTGAACGTAGCTACCTCCTGGGTCAAGCTGTCCACCAAGCACACAGTGGGCCAGATCAGCACAGCAGCCTCCTCGCTGATGAAAATTACCCAGTGATTCTTGGCTTCTTCACCAGCATTGAGGCAGACAGGTCATAGGCTCCTCCGTGGGTCTTATCAAGATGCAAAAGGACCTTTCAATGTACTTAATGCAGGTGTGTTTGTCCTTATCACAAATGTTGAGTTGAAGGGATGTCCCGGCTGGTACCTCAGAAAAGTAGTGTTGGAGATGGATGATAGTAACTCTGTTTATTGGGGCCAAAGTAGTACGTTTGGATGGAGCATAACCAAACAAGCCATTGTGGGTCTAACTGGTGCAATTAAAGAGGTGAGTACCTTCACAGAGAGAGATAGTGTGAGCTTTCCTACTCTGGAGTGGGTGCAGTGAGTGAAGCTGCTGAAGGTTGTACTGGAGTGGACTGGAGCGCTCTTGTGAGCAGCTGGTGAGGCTGTGCTGAGTGACTGCCGGTCAACAGCGGAGGGCAACAACACCTTAAAGCAGCAGAGCTGCTTCCAGCAGGTTTCTCTGTCCTTGTTCCTGCAGCCACTGAGGTGTATCCAGTGTGGGAAGCACCGCAGGCTTTATCCCTTGTCTTGCCACAACAAGAAGTTTCTTTTTCCAGGAGTAACAGGCAAGGATCGTGTGCTCCATGTTCACGTAGTCCAACCCACTGGTTAATGGCTAAGACGGTGTTTCATATCCAGCAAATATCCGACCCATTTGCTGATAGAGGGCAGTTCTGGACAGCTGATTCAGGCTGTGTAGCTACGTTTTAGCAGACTGGGTTATATCTGGCAGCTATTGATTTCAGTGTCTTCATAGTGTTGCACCACCTATACAAGATTACGCTATTCGGTAGCAATTATTTTAGAGTCATTTTAGTCGAACGATGAAATACTTCCATACCTATTTAATCTGTGTGAATATCAGGTTAATTCTTGTGAAACCTCTTTTAAGATGTTAGTGTTATCTTCCCTATTTTATGCATAAAGACATGTAGGTTCAGCCCCTAGGCTAAAAGACACTTGAAAAATCAGATTTCTGTGTCAGGTGTCTCCTAGTTCTCCGGTTTCAGGACACTGCGATTTTAGAAGTGCAACTATGCGCCTAATCAAAATGAAGTTGGATGTGCAATAACAGAAGTAGAAAACAGTCTATGTATTTTGGCTAAAAAGACTTTTCCAAGGTCAAAAAGAGAACCAGTAGCAGAGCCAGGAATAGAACCGTTATCTCCCAGGCCTTTTTCTTTTGCTTCTGTCCCAAAAGACACTATGCAAGGTACAATATCCATTTGACAAATTGCACAGTTATGTGATGAATTGCATTTATAATGCACGTTTTATGGCCTCTTCTGGCCACTTCCTACTAATCCATCTTTCCTGGGGTATGTTCTTAACACTCCACAGCTCTCTGTGGCTATTAAACAACAACACAAAAATGTTCTTTTCTCCCAAATGTAGAATTTACTGCAACTTCTTTGGTCTGAAGCAGAGGCCTGGAAATATTCAGGGTTGCTCAAGTGACAGGTTTAAGGCCTCTGATGTCCTTCAGCCTGAGGGGGTAGGAAATAACTTTTATATGCCAAAAGGGACATGGGAATTTCCCAATTTCTCAATAAAAATATAAATTCCTTCTATCCATTGTTGTTTATAAGGTCTGGTATTTGTACATAATTCTATGATTTGGTACTAAATGTAATTTGGACTTTTTTTATAAGACTTGTATCCTCCAGCCAAAACTTCACTTATCAGTACTCATGTCAAATCCGTAGCAGTCAACAAGTTACCAACTGCTTCTTAATGTCATGTGTGTAATGTGCACACACATACACTCGCTGACTTACCAATAACATGAATATTTCAGAATATGAAATGGTTATTTATTGAGGTTTTAATGTCTTGAATTTCTTGCAGTAAATATGTATGTACTGTGGTGTAGGATAAAGTGACTGGACTGGGGCCTAATCTGTTGGGACATATATAGACTTAGGCTAAGGAAGTACCTCTGGTCAGGACAGCTGGATTTGAGCAAAAGTCAGCAGGACTTATGGGTGTCCTTGAAGTTAGGCAAGCAGGATCTTGAATGAGGATGCATCTTAAGTATATGCTTCAGTGTTGAGCTGAAGAGTTGTCAAAGTTCCTGAGGCATCTTTATGGTGACAGTTGGATTTTGGGGGCTGTACTTGTATTACTACCACTAATGCATCATGGTCTTGGACACATCACTTAACCTTTCTGTCACCTAGTTTATATACCTGTAAAGACATACAAGACCTTTGAGAAGTAGGTGGTTTTATGAGAATTAATGAATACTGAAGTGCCTTGAAACTCTTGGCCAGAAGTATAGAGGTATAAAGTAGTACAATTGTCCATGTCTATAATATTATGTCTCTATATAAATGCATGTTCAAAAACACAGTTCATGTAATATACTTTTTTTTTTAAAATGTGCAAGTCTGAAAATGTTGCTATAGAAGTGGTTCTTAAGCTTCATGACAGAGGGCATAGATGAAAACACCTTTAATAGAAGTTACCTTTAAATTAACATCGTGAATGTACTTAATTTTCAACAAACCTTATGACCCCTTTCACTCTCCACCTTCCTCCCTAGAAGACTGGGAGAAACAAACTTGTTACCACACCAGCTTTATCCTCCTACCTTTGGCATTTTATATTGTGTTTCAGACAACATGAACCAGGGGAAAAAAAAAAAAAAATTGTGTTTATTTTTAAATACGAAACTATGTGGACAATATTATTGTTGCATTTCTTGAAATGTGTCCAGAATTCAAACCTGGAGGCGATAGACGTGCAAGAGTGAAATTGGCCCTAGATAGTTAATAAATTCTGAGCAGAGATGCATAAATCAGTGAGGGTATTTTTCAAACTTTTTTTTTTTTCCCCAAAGGGTGGGCATGGGGGAGGGAAATGTCTTTGGAGAATTGTTTTCTATCAGCTCAGAAAATAGAGAAAAGAATTCAGCAATACCCAGTGCTGGTTAGCAGATTGTCATTTTTGGGTTTGATGTTCCTAGGTTTAATTGTCTTTCATGTGAACAATGGCAGGAGCTCTCTAGTGTGCCATGCGAGCATGATAAAAGGGGGCCGTTCTTGCATAGCAATGCCTTTTTTTTATTATTAGCGTAAAAAATTAGCAAGCTGGAAGTCGTTAGAAGGAGTTCCATTGGCATTAATTGTAATGCAGCCTGAATTTGTTTGCAGACCAGTGCAGCAAGACAATAGCAGCAGGGAAAAAAAGCAATATTAATAGCCTTTTACTTATTGTATCATTTTAGTGAGCCTTAATAAGGTGTCTGCTGTCAACTGGAATTTATTAAAATAAAAAAAAAAAAGACATAGTAATTGATGTATTGCAGTAAGTATGGATGAGGGCTCAACTTGATTAATGTATGAGTTGGCTTTTTAAGGCATTTTAAAAAGGCTTCTTAACCAGGTCTTAAGAGACTGGCACAAGCCCACTGTAAACTACCTCATTGCAGTTGGAAAACAGCCTGACAGCTGCTGATGTCTCCTGTGGCTTTGTTTTTTTTTCTGATCAGAGAAAACTGAAGTAATATAGTCCTCGTCAATAATTGCAGTGCTTAAAAATCTTATAAAGGGATTTCTGTTCTTCCCTCCGGAGATAACTTTTCAAAGGTTAAATTAGTTTTACTTGTGTGTGCTTCAAATATCTCGGCTCCCAATAAGGATCAAGTTTTGTTTTAAATAAACTGCTAGTTTGTGTGTTGCATTGGATTAGCACCTTGCTGAACACCTTCCAGTGAGATGGATACTACAGAGTGTTCTGTTTAAGTCTAGCTGCAGCCCCCCCAAAAAGCTTCAAGATATTGACTCACTTGGCTAGTTTAGTTCAGAGATGGATACTCTTTTGTGTGTTTTTTTTTTTTTTTCCTTGTTTCATACTGGTGAACTTCACTTGAATTCATCAGCTTTGCTCTGCCGTTTTGCCACTCAACATAACTTCAAGAAGTAGTGGTGGAAAGATTTATATAGAGGCCTATRGGAATTAGGGACCCTAATATCTTTTGACTTCAACATGCACCTGATTTCAGGAAGATCTCGGCTTAATATTCTGTCTGTCTAGGTTCTTCTCACACTGCCAAAATGCAGAAGGATATATGATAACAGGGAGGTCCTAACGTGTGTGAGGAGGCTGTTTTATGCAGATTATAAGGAAACAGTTTTGTAGGAGTATGGATTATAGAACAGTAGTATCTCTGTAACTATACATAGGTTTTTGTCTTAACCCACCTGTTTTGTCCTAGGTCAAACAACAAATATTTGGCACACTATATAGAGAAGTCGCTTGTGCTTACCTGGCAATTCAGTTGTATTTACCGGGTAGTCAGTGAGCACACAGAGAAATGCGTTGGGAAGAACAGATGGAGGTGTCACCTATAGAAATCGTTCTGTTAGCCTGAATAAATATATTCCATATTTTCTACTGGGGTCACCACGGGCCTAAGGTGTAAGGTGAAGCGACAGCGTCTAGTTTGATTAAAAATTTCCAGATTTGTCTCCTAGGATAATAGGTGACTTTCTACTGGCTAGACTAATCAAGGTCCTTCTTTCCATAGCATTGTCCCCATCAGTGCTGCAAATGTCATCCAAGTAGATATCAAAGTCAAAGGGAGAGAAACAGACTTCTAATTTGTTACAGTAGCATGTTGTCCTTCCTGATAGCTCCAGGCCTTTCCCAGAGGAAGTACTCATGCTTCATTATGGATGTAAGCTCTRTTAGTATAGACGTCATCAGGTTCAAGTGTTAGGAAAAGCCTCTGCTTGCTAACAAAGGCCATGGCCTCAGATAATGCAACTGTCCTCCTTACTGAAGGTTGTAAGTCAGTGTGGATGATACCCTACTCTTCTCCTTGTATTTTTTTTTTTTTTTAACATCCTGATTCTGCTTGGACATCTCATGTGATACAATTGTCCCTCTCTGAAGGCTAAAAAGGGCAACTTGTGTGCTCTGTTTCCAGTACATTCCTCTTGCTTTGGATCCAATCACTTACCAGAGAGAAAGCCTAGTTGAAGTAATTTCAGAAATCTGCTTATAACCTATTGTCAGTTTATCCACAGACTGCCATATATGAATAATACTTCCTTTAATATTTCTTCTTCAGGTTTCAGATACTAGCAGAAGTGCAGCAACACAGTGTATGCACTTGTGAGATTTTTTTTTTTTCCTTTCCTCTTCTGACAACTTTGCTATTAAATGAAATTATTGCATAGCTCTAAATATGAGTTTCAGCTTCTTTTTACATTAGAAGTCTGAACTTCATCTTCCTTCTATGCAGGCTACCTTCTGCAGGAGAGATGCAACTGAGGGGTTATTTTTCTAGGAACTTTCTTTTCCTGTCACTTTTTTTTTTTTTTTTTTTTTTAATCCAACAACACTTCTTTCTCCAGTACCTCTTAGGTAAAACCTTTTTCTCCTGTTCCCCACCATCAGGTGAGAGGAAACTTGGATATTTGATAGTGATACAGCACTGCATTGATTGCAGCTCCCTCCGCTTCTTCAGCCTGTTGGCCACCCAGCCTTTCTAGTTTCAAGCAACACTCTAGTGGCTCTGATATGCCATTGGGGAGAATATTTAAATATAGGTCTCTTAGATATTTACTCTTCTAGTTACACCGCTGTGGCAGATGCTGCAGTGATCCAGCATTAATATCTCTGTGATCTGTGCAAAAAAACATGCTGTCCCAATGGTTTCTTCATTTAGCCGAACTCACAGTTTACATAATAATTCACTTCAAGGTCTGATTCACCTCGAGTCATTTTCTCCTTCTCATTCCCTTCTCTCCTTCATTTTTAGGCATGGGCTCTCTGAAATCTGTTCCTGAATATACCCAAAGGTTGCAAGCATTTGAAAGCTAAGTGTGGATTCTGATCAAAATTTTACAAATGGTTTCCATTTTATTAAGGAGTCAGATTGAAGACCATTAATAAAATGGAAACTCTGCAGCTTAATCTAACCTTGATATATTCCCAGCCTAATGCATCTGCTTATAGCCCTGTCACCGCTGGATCTGAGCACTGAGAGCATTGTTGAATACATTTTCATACCTTTCCTTCCCCCCCCTTTCCCAAGTTAGGCCAATTCTCAACAGTTCCAGGCATCTTTCCCTCCTTGACTTTGGCTAGAAGAGCCATGCCAGCCTTTATCTGATACCCTGTTTCCTGCTAAATGTACAATTTGTTTGGTAGAAGAGGAGTGATGCAGAAAGCAGACTGAACTTGCAGCAGTTTTGGAGGTAAATTAAGACGGTGCTACACATCTTAATTGTCTGCCAGAATAGTTACACTGATGAGCAACCCCATAGCACAACCATATCCAAATAATAAGTAGTGATGGTGTCTACAGGGCTGACTCAGGATTTCACTTTCACAGAATTTGGGCTACCCACCACGTTTGGCTCTGCTGAAACTTCTGCTATACTATGAACTTTATGTGGACCTTGTGTGCACCAGTGACTTTTCTTCCTCCCAGCCCAAAAATTCAGTTTCCCCAGTTGATGTATAGAGGTAACCTCATCTACTTAGGTTGCAGGTATGTTGCAAACCTGACTGAATGGATTTATCACTGAATTGTGGATTATCCCTGAGTGGTAAGTACCACAGGGCTATAAAATATTACTAATTAATGTAACCATTTAATAGTTGTGATTAGAAAGTGGAGTTGCAGGTGTTACAGAGCAGGTGTTTCTTTGGAAGTTCAAAACATGCTTCTCCCAGATCTGAGTAAGACTGAACCTGACCCAAGCAAATGGATTAAAAAAATGACTTTGCAACATGGATCAAAAATTTGGGAGTAAACATGAGTTTGCTTGCACTTGCAATTTTCAAAGTGCGTGCTTGAAAAAGCCCAGTTTCCTCTTTTGTTTGGGTACCGTTACAAAGCCTGGCGCAAAGTCCTTTTGGTGGCACTGAAAGAGGTCTCGTCTCTCACAGCATCAGAGCACGAATCTCAGATTCCCTCTTCTGAAAGTGGCCTCTAGTTATTACATGAGTGAAAATACAGATGATCTCTGCGAGACAGACACGGAGACTAGGTGTCTATGCTGACACATCAATACAAAGAACTGTTATCACAGGAAAATTTCTCCTTCTAAACCTGGGCTTAAACTAATATGAACAGACATATGAAGGCCCCAGCAGGTGACCTTTGCTCACATGAGAATATGTCTGCTCAGGGATTTCTTAGTTCATGTTAATTGATTGCCTGATGGGATTGATTAACTAATTGATTTACTGTGGTTTGTGGTTTAACATGAGGATTGGCCTAGGGTGTACTTCAAAAGTTTTTTGACGTGGAAGAGAAATTTAGGAAAGCTGGCACTAGCACTGATAGCTTTTTTTTTTTTTTTTTTTGAGTGCGACTCCAGTATCTTACGCCGGATTAATCCCATTGCTGAAAGCATTAATACTTAGCATGAGTAATGCTTTATAGGCTGCGTTAGAGCAAAGTGAGCTAAGGAGTGAATTTACAGTGTCTTTGTTAAGCCATAGCATAAGCCCACTTCAAGTGCATGTTAATAATGTCAGTGTGCAAGGTATCCATCTCTCCTCTTATCCTTTTCCAGGCAGAGGGAGAGCAACTACTGACAGGGTCTGTGCTCGAAATCATTGTCCCTTCCCTCTTTCTGCAGGAGTGGGCTCCTAATCATTATTCTCCACGCGCCTCTACTCCCACCCCCTCACCATGGTGCGTATATACTCGAGCAGTTCTTACCATGGAGGTGCAGAGAAAGAAATTAAAACCCTCACAAGAGACCAGCCTTTCAGCAAAGAGTACCCCCAATGCTTTGGTTCGCACGTCTCTTTGCKTCCTGGCAAAAAATGCCATTTAGTGTGAGACACCAGAACCAAAATTCGTATCTATATGACAATTTTGAAAGCACATTCGAAGTGCCTCGTGGCTGCAGTTGAAATGGCTTTCCTCTTGCTTATATAAACTTGTTTGAAAGAAATCATGCTGTAGACCTACAGTGAGGGCGCAGTAGACTTTCTGTTCACGCTCTTGGGTGTTTCTTGGTACTTGGGAGACTCGGGGGGGAAAAAAAAATATATATATTTCCTATTAACCTGTTTTGAAAATAGTTTTCCCATATCAAAGCATGTTTAAAAAGCAGATGGCATGTGATAGCAGTAACTAAAATGCAGTAAGAAGCAGCCTTTTGATCTGTTGCAAATAAACTCTTTTGCAGATAAATACATTACAAATGTATTTTTGTTCATTTGCTATCAAATTTAATAGCAACCAGTGGAATTGAGTTCAACCAAAATGGTTTCATATCAGACTTTGAATACGTACTTTTAAATATTAAAAGATAGTGATTTGTATGGCATTGTTATATAATGCATTTCTTGTCTTCTCTTGTGTGCATGTGACGAATTCCAGTTGATAAGCCCGGGACTCTGGAGTCAGTTGTCTGGCTAGTTATTAAGATTAAGATAAGTACTGAGAAGGGAAAGATACAGCGCATTGTACTGCCCTGCTGGGACCGGGCCACCTCGGATTCCAAGTGTAAACAATGCATTAGTTCTCCCTGGCTTATTTCAAACCCGAGGTGTACACTGTAAATATTTGGGAAATATGATGGAAAGAGTGTGGAAAGACTTTTTTATTTTTTATCCGTTAAATGTTATTACTAAAAAGTGAACCTTAGCCCCCCCTCGGGTCTCAAATCATTACTCATCTGTAAAAATCCAAGACCAATTTCTGTTAATTACTTACGAAAAATAACTTTTTTTTCCTCTTTACCCAAGCCATAAAAAAAGAAGACAGGCATTTGGACTGCATTATCGCTAGGCACTTCATGCTGAATGTGCCACAACAATAACAACATAGCGCACGCTTGCACAGCAAAGCTCAACTAAGGTTGGAGGGGGGGTAGAAGGGGCGAAACGGACCTGGAAAGCCTGAACTACAGAATACTGAAGTCAATGCAAAGTCTCCTTACGACTTCAGTAAACCTTGGGTCGGGTCCAAAATGAAAGTTAGTGAGGTCAGTGCTTTCTGAGCATGTTGGAGCTGTTATTGCTGGTGTTTCTGTGGTGGAGTCCTAGGGCATCATGCTGTCTTTTCCAAAGGGGGAGAGGGAGAATGCTTTCTGTTATTCCAAAATATTACTGAGATATTAAAAAAAAAAAGACAAATATTTCATGAAGCTGAGTTGTTGATTCTCACTAACTATAATAAATATGAGTTTTGCTACAAACTGGTAGTCAACGCTTTCAAGATGGCAAATTTGACTTGTCTGTAGGATCACTGGAGGAGGGGTAGAAAGCAGTAATTTAGAAAGTGTATTGAAGCTGCGTGCTGTGCAATGTAGACCACTGGGTAGCAATTAATTTTTGTTAATGAATTTAAAACTAGATGTATGGAAATGGTTATATAAAATGTATACACTGCTAAACAGCTAACTAGTCCTTGGGGTTTGCATTTTCATTATCTGTATGTAAATCATTTAATCGAGCATGATCTAATGAGTCAAAAACTGCTCTGAAATTTGAACTGAGATTTGCAGGATACTTTTTTAAAATCCTCATGCCCTGCTTCGTGGTATGGCCCTTACAGTGAAGCTGTATCCTCTGATTAATCACCTCTTATGAGGAGATAGTTTGTAGGTTTTATTGTGTTTCAGAGGGGTTATTTCTAAACTCTGGGAATATCCCGCATTAGTGGGGATGGGAAATCAAGGAGCATTCAAAACCATTCAAGAGAAACAAGGAGCACAGCTGAATGGTCCCCAGTGACCCCTCCTAAATCTGATGTTTCTTATGTGGTAGGAAAGAAATAAAAAATTGAAATAAAATAGTTAACTGTAAAAGGCTGTCTGACAAAACCATGCAAACTGCTTTTTCCTGAGCATCAGAAAGTTGTATTACTGAATTATAAGYTGTCTCTTTCCTTCATATGCCGGCTAAATCGTTGTGCTTCCTTAGCTCCCCTAAGGTATACGATACGATTTCCTCTTAACCAGCAATGAAGATAAATAGCTGCTGTATCTTTGCTGTTTAGAGTTATCTTAAGCAAAACTAAAATTAAAGCAGAATCACTGCGGCATCACAGTTTCTTATGGAATCCTGAATATAGGACAAAAAGTTGGAATACCTCAGAAAGGATATATAGAATATGAAATATAAAATAAGTGTATATGTGTATATACTTGCATGCATTTATAACTTCAATTACTAATAGACCTCAAAAAACTAAGTAATTAAAATGATATCTAAGYTGTAACCAGATAAATGAAATGGGCAGAGTGGTCTGGAATATTTGGAATACCACTCTCTGTTTCCTACCCCTTTTTTCACAGTGTGAGCATTATATCATGGTTGTGTACATTCCATTAGCTGCAAGTGAGAAATCACTGCCGAGGTTGCCGAAATGTCAGTGCCACATAYGCTGAGGACAAAAATGGATGGAATTCCCTGTTAGAACTCTAATTATCAAAACTCATATGATACAAGAGGAAAACGTGTGTGTCCTATATGCTGTGTACTGCAGTCTAACAGAGACACTGGCTGGCTGAAAAGCCCTGCAAACAAACCTATGCCATAACCTATTTTAGATTTTTAAACATTTCATAGGCCAGATGAGTAAGTTTAGTCTCTGGCACACATGTACGGCTTTATGCTGTATATTCACTGAATACTCTTGAAACCAGCTACATGTTTTTAAGGCTCTTTAGCTGAACCCTGTATGATCTGAAATACCCAGGTAGTTAGCATTCCTGCCAATTTGATATGATTGAGACCTTTACTTGAACTGACCTCAGAAGGAATAGAAGACTAATTGAGGCAGCCCTAGTTCTAGCTCTCTAGAGGTGTAAAACACTGTAAATGGTATCTGGTGCATGCATAAAAAGGTTTACATAGTGGAAGAGGGATATGGGAAGGAAAAGAAAGACTTTTCTTTCTCCATCTCTCAGCAGCCTTCTCCCCCCTCTTCCCAAAGCTTCAAGAAAAAAAATAAATTATTCCTATCTTAATGTCATTGCATGGTAAAATAATAAGGGGGGGGTGGGGAGGGAAGGAAATGCACCCAAACAATGCAGAAGGTAAAATTAGGACAATACTTGGGTGCCTCAGGGCTGTAATTGAACCTATCTAGATAAAAAGAGATGTTCTGAGGAGGAAAAAAAAAAAAAAAAAGGCTGAAAGTGAAACACAGCAAAAGAAATTCGTAATTCCAATGTATTCAACTCGCCCATCAGAAGAAATGGCATTAATTCAGGTACCCAATTACTGTAATGTGGTTCAGAGCACCTCAATAGGTGTTTCAATCTCAAGCCAGGACTAACATTTGTAATCCTTTAAATGCACTTAAGAAATTGATGTTACAGCCCCACAATCTGTTAGGGGCCTTGCTTCCTGGCTGATTGCAAAGTATCCCACCATTAATTGGATCATCAGAATGTGATCCGCGTTCTGGTCCCCAGATTATGTAAGACTGACTTTGCTCTGACGCGCTGAACCAGAGGCTTCTTTTGCTGGATATTTTGACCCTTAATGTAGATAAGTGGTATTTTTCATCAATCTTAGCTTGCATTAAAAAAGGGAAATGTCAATTCAATGTGGGGCGTTTAACTTAATTCAACATCTTTTAATTTAATACCTTGGAAAAGTTAGTCTGTCTCCGACCTGCCGGAGACTTCTGCTGATGGAATGGTTTGCGGAGCAGGGCTGGAGGCACGTTGTTCCTGCTCCGTAACACGGTCAGGTCCCAAAAGTCTCTTCATGCTTCGTCCCTGTATGAAAGGGAAACATGGGGGGGGGAA